>CM029602.1:20681778-20932644 GCA_017311375.1 Mytilus coruscus | reverse complement strand
TTTTCTATGCGTATGCGCAGTACGGAAGTAACGACGAAAGGCGTCTGCAGCAACCTTCTTTTTTGCTACAACGTGAAAGAAAAGTAAGGCACATTTATATTTCACTGTTTTGGCACCATTTAGAATAGCAATTGCAACACGCATTATCGAAAAAGAAACAATAGTTATCAGAATAACAATATTTCTTCCAATGACATGTAATTTTTATTCTTCAATCTTTTAACAAGTCTTGAACTTTTGAAACGCTAAAGATCTCATGTGTAACAGGAGAACATTATTCCTATGAAACGCAAAAGATCTCATGTGTAACTGGAGAGCATTATTCCTATGAAACGCAAAAGATCTCGTGTGTAACAAGAGATCATTATTCCTATGAAATGCATAAGATCTCATCTTTAACAGGAGAGCATTATTCCTATGAAATGCAAAAGATCTCATGTGTAACAGGAGAGCATTATTCCTAGTATATAATCATATAGTCTCCTCAGGGACCTCTGTGTTACAAGGCAGCTCTCTAACAGACTGAGCTAAAGAAGTACATGTACTTACCTAGCTCAACCATTTAGGGATAGTCAAGTTTATAGACTAATATAGACCTTATCACTATTTGGAAATCTGTGACACTTGAACTATTGATGTCATACAATTACAAATCACTTTTACAAGGTGTATCTACTACTCAAGGGAAGCAATATCATCACACATGCATGTTGAGTTAAGGTTAGGATTCTGTGTCTGGAGCTATTTTCTCATTTGGCCACCAACCAATTGACGTAAGGCCAATTCAGAAAATTGCTCCTGACAGAGACCCAAAAGTGATTACGAGACATCTGTAATCTGAAGAATACACATGAAAATATTAACGAAAAATATTGTAGAGCTTAGTGTTTCCTGCAGCCAGTCTGACAGTCGTTTGAATTTTAGTGATAAAAATATCTTTAAAAATTTTTAAATTGTAATATATGTATACACAGTTGTTTGAATTTTAGTGATAAATTGTAATATATACAATTTAAAAAAATTTTTAAATATTATACATATATTACAATTTTTATAAAAAAAAATATTTTTATCACTAAAATTCAAACGACTGTGCTGCAGCTTTAAAAAGGAAGTGAATTTTTTTTTCTGAAAGGGCACTCTGAGGGTGAATGGATCCCCAAAATGCCCTTAAAACTTTTGTAATTGCCAGTAAACATAAACAGGTTGGGAAAGATCCTCATAAATGGGTACCCAAAACAGGTATCAATTTTCAGTGATAAAAATATGAACTTTGGATTTCAAGATATTTACCATGTTTACTATCATGGAACAAACATTCAGGCAAATGACAACATTTTGCCCAAAGACACCATGACTGAAATATCATCTAGATAAAAGTTATTAATATTAGCCTTGAAAATGTCAGACTTTTGGAGGCCATTATCTTTGTATTCAGTTCTCATATCAACTATGGTCTTCAATGGGAAAATATTGCCATTTTGCTATGAATATATGCATTTTTATGACAGCCATTATGCTGAAATACATAATTTGATTTTTTATCACTGTAAATTGATACCCGAGTTTGGATATATAGATAAACTGGGATAGACAGATCATAGTACCCATTTTAATGATCTTTCCCAACCTGCTACATGTGCTAAATGTACAAAATCACATAAATGAATAATATAGCCATATAAGGCAGGTGTTACATGTACCTGTGAAAGGTGACAAAGTCACTGTCTGTATATATATAATAACTATTTAAATACTAACTGATTTTTGCAAAAAATTAAAATTCCAGTAAAATGACTTTGAATCTTATTACAAATGTATCACTATCAAATAAAACAATCAGTATCTTTTGGAGATACTCTACTTGTGCATCATTGGCTTCAAGGCTAAAGACTAAAAATAGTGGCGCCAAACATATATAGCAGCAGTATTGTAATTTTAATTAGTTCGCTACTTTCTTTTGATATTATATCTTAGTTTTCATGTAAATCATTAATGAAAACAGACATTTATTTTCCATCAGTACCATCATTGTTTTTTATTAAGATAGAGTTATCTGCCTTTTGGATTATTTGCCATAGATAGTCGGTGTTTTCCATAGAAAATTTTAATGCATGGTGAGGTCCATACTGAATGTGAAGCATGTCACAGGAAACCTTGCTTGCAATCACAATCAAATGAGATTGAATGTACATAATTAAACATTCTCTTGTGACTATTTCAAAAGCCACTGAACATGCTGAATAAATTCATTGTTTTAACCTTTTAGGTTCTATCATGAACCTTGAAGGTATTTATCGCTGACATGACAGACATTAGAAATAAGTTCAGTTGAAGTTTATGTTTTTAAAATAAAATTAAACCAGTCAGTGATAGTTTATATCGACAATGTGTCAGTTTTATGTTCGCATTCATCCAGTACTTCAAGTTCAGTGCCAACTGACGTAAAGTATTTAGCCAGAGTCTGTAAAGCACAGAATTCCTAATGAACTGTATGATTTACTGTGTCTATGAGTACAAATTCATTTTCTGTGCATTTTGATGAATGGTATTATTCTTTCTTTAGAGCCTCTGCTCATTATTTGGTGAAGGAGTTAACATCTTTAAAACCTTCAATTTGATTAAACCTTCGAAAGCCACAAATGAAGTACATCAAAGACAATTTGTATAATACAAAGCTCTGAATGTCATAATTTGCATGCATGTATATTGTGATGTTCACAGTATTTTATTAGCTTTTTCGTAATATCTTTTTACCTATTTTCAAAGTTTTGAATCATAAAGTGTTTAGTCTGATTTTAATAAGAAAACCAGCAGTTTGATAAACTGAAATGTATATTCAAAATTGAAATATTACATTTTGTCTCGCCTGCGACATAGGTATTGCTTTTACTGCGAAGTTGGTGTCAACAATTGTTAAGTTTTCTGCTTAAGTTAGTTTGATAAGGACTACTTAGTACTTGTGATACATGTAGATCAATGATATTTTGTAAGATGTTGCATTACAGTCTTGCGCTCAACCTCAGGCCCACCAGCCCAGGCTTGTAAAAATGCTGTTGAGCCAATAGAATCGTACTAAAATTTTCGTAAAATTCAGCGTCGGGCCTGTAGATTTAAAAGTTTATCGTGAAGCCTGGCATTACTATCAGTACATATCAGTATGACAACTATTTTGAGGACATGCCCCATAGGTCATGGTCCATTGACTTTGAATTAATTAGCAATTTTCAATGTTAAGTTTTCTGCTTAAGTTAGTTTGATAAGAATTACTTGTGATAGATCAATGATATTTTGTATGAATTTGCATCACTTTCAGTACATATCAGTTTGGCAACTATTTTGAGGCCCTGCCCCCTAGGTCATGGTCCAGAGACAGAATTAATTAAGAAATTTTCAAAGTTAAAGTTTTCTGCTTAAGTTACTTTGATAAGAACGACTTGTGTTTGATCAATGATATTTTGTATGAATTTGCATAAGGGAGCTACCATTTGATTTTTATGGGGGCTAGGATGAAATTTGAAAAAATAGGCAGGACAGGAGTTTTGAGTAAAAAAAAGTCAGGATGAGATTATTTGCAAAAAAAGGCAGGACAACAATTTATGTAAAAAAAGTCAGGATAAACTAAAAAAAAGGCAGGACCGAATAGAGTGAAAAATAAAAAGGCAGGACCGAATAGAGGGAAAATAAAAAGGCAGGACAGAATGTTTCATCCTAGCCCCCATAAAAATTAAATGGTAGCTCCCTAACTATCAGTTCATACATTTGTAAATTGTATCAGTTTCACCACTATTTTGAGACCCTGCCCGCTAGGTCATAATTGCAGATTGAGTTTGTTTTAATATTAAGTTATAGTTAAACATGTAGCTTTATTATCAGAAATTCTTCTGCTATGGCAAGAAATCTGACTTGCAGTGGTTTTTTGTCTTTTAGGGGATTTAATGTTTATTTTACATTTTGATAGTCTCTGTTCAAAATATTTCTCATATTTTCCAGACTCAGAGCTTTGACACTGTTGTACACTTGTCTTATGTAGAACACTACAGGTTAACCTCTTCTTGACTTAATTGTAATATGAAAGCCAAATTTCTGATTTTTTGGAACAACAACTCTAATAATAAAGATGCATAAAAATCTTTTAAAAGTCAATGTTTTGGTTATCTGTGATATCTAGATTAGCAAATTCTTATTTCTAATACAAGTTAGTGGCCTAAAAATCTTCTGTTTGTAATCACTGGAATAAAACAAGAAAATGTTCTAAAAGTATACAAGGAATTTTAGGGAACATTTGATTGACCTTTAACTCAAACAGGCGGAATTAATTTTATTGAAATTCATAACAATGAAGTCAAATAAAATTTTACATGCACTTTGAATTTTAAAGAACTATTGAAAATTTCAACTCTTATTTTCATGTGCAGTCCTTTAAAGTTTTGGAATTAGTGAATACAATTTTTTAAATTTACAATTGAAAGGAAAAATTTCACAATTATAGCAAGTTTCGACATTGTTAGAATATGATAACATCTGTATGTCGTTGATCTTTAAAAGGTTATTTAGATGTTTTTGGCCATTTAACTAATCTATATTTGAGACTACATAAGGATTAAATAAGTCGATGTTTTTTGTTGAGCTAATTTAAACTGTTTACACAGTTCTTTGCCAAACAGATTATTTTGGTATCCTGCGTAAAATCGGGTATTAACATTTGTCAATATTTTGTCAAAACTTTAAAGTATAGGTTATATAAGGTACAGGAATTTTGTTATTTGACACTATTTTGAACTTTTAACATTTGTGCATGTTGAGAAATAATCAGATTGTCATTTGTGTAAAGCATCTGCCGATAAGAACATCAAGTTACAATCTGATTGTGAAAAAGTGTTGTTGATCAATATATTAATAGATTAAAATTGAGACAGTGGAGTAGATTACACAACAAGACTCATTTAGGTATTTATAACATTTTTCTTTTCTTCAATGATCACAAGTCAGACTATTTGGACAGTGTTGAATGTTGGTGTGGTCTTTTGTACTATCCAATCAGGGACTTGGGGGAAAATTCACAGGGTCCAGTAGCCTATGTCCCATAATATTTCATCTGGGGTACTAATTTTTGTCGAGCCTGCGACTTTTGTCGCAGAAAGCTCGACATAGGGATAGTGTTCCGGCGGCGGCGGCGTTAGCTAACTTCTTAAAAGCTTTATATTTTAGAAGGTGGAAGACCTGGATGCTTCATACTTTGTATATGGATGCCTCATGTTACGAAGTTTCCGTCAGTCACATGTCCAATGTCCTTGACCTCATTTTCATGGTTCAGTGACTACTTGAAAAAAAGTTCAGATTTTTTGTAATGTTAAATTCTGTCTTATTATAAGTAATAGGATAACTATATTTGGTATGTGCGTACCTTGCAAGGTCCTCATGCCCGTCAGACAGTTTTCACTTGACCTCGACCTCATTTCATGGATCAGTGAACAAGGTTAAGTTTTGGTGGTCAAGTCCATATCTCAGATACTATAAGCAATAGGTCTAGTATATTCGATGTATGGAAGGACTGTAAGGTGTACATGTCCAACTGGCAGGTGTCATCTGACCTTGACCTCATTTTCATGGTTCAGTGGTAATAGTTAAGTTTTTGTGTTTCGGACTGTTTTTCTTATACTGTATGCAATAGGTCTACTATATTTGGTGTATGGAATGATTGTAAGGTGTACATGTCTAGCTGGCAGGTGTCATCTGACCTTGACCTCATTTTCATGGTTCAGTGGTCAAAGTTAAGTTTTTGAGTTATGGTCTTTTTTTCTAATACTATATGCAATAGGTCAACTATATTTGGTGTATGGAAATATTTTATGATCTTTATGTCAGTCGCGCAGGTTTTATTTGACCTTGACTTCATTTTCACGGTTCATTGCTCAGTGTTAAGTTTTTGTGTTTTGGTCTGTTTTTCTTAAACTATAAGCAATAGGTCAACTATATTTGTTGTATGGAAGAATTATTAGCTGTACATGCCTCCCTGGCATGGTTCATCTGACCTTGACCTCATTTTCATGGTTCATTGGTCAATGTTTAGTTTTCTTGGTTAATGTTAAGTTTATGTGACAGTTGTAATAAAGCTTTATATTTAGGACTATCAACATAATATCAATGATTAGTAAAGAAGGCGAGACATTTCAGCATGTGCACTCTTGTTCACATTTTTGCTTGATCATAATACACTGGGTCAGAAAAAAATATTGCCTGAGCCAGTCTGCACTCTTAAGCCACTAGTTCGATGCCCCAGACTAGTTAAATTCTATTTGGACTAGAAAGTATTTGCAAAAGTTTGTTTGGCATGTTTAGACACAGAAAAATGTCTGAATATTGGTCTTCGGACTAGTACTTGGAAAAGATTTTGGTGCAGGCTGGTCTGAGCTAGTCTACCACTTGAAAATTTTATTTTCCTTCCCTATCCATGTTTTGGTGGTTCCTTTTATCTTTTTATAAGTAAATTACATAATTTTTCAATTATGGAGTGAATATTCACTATTCAGGGTGGGTCAGAGAAAAAGATGATAATAATGGCCCATTAATGGGGAGTGTAGTAAATCTGTAGTAAATCAAGTAAACATGAATGTAATGTTGAGCTCTCATGGAAACAAGTCAATTTATCAATATGAGACATAGGTATACTTTTGAGGATAAAGAAGGGTATCTTGATAGTGACCAAAGGCCAAGAATGAAAAATTAGTTTGTTGCCTGTTTTTTTTAATCTGTTCAGAGATGCTGATATTCATCAGTCCCGTCAGTCTTTATTGGCATATTTTGACAAGGACTACAAAAAATCTGGAGTGTTTTATACAATCAATAAACTATACAGAAAATGGGACGTAAAACTAATGATAAATTTAAACAACTCTGGTCTGTTACCCAACCAGTAAACTCTATTTTGTAGGGCTAACCCTTAGTTCCGTTGGCAAATTTCAAATATAAGCATAAATGTCAAGATTATTGCCTGTACATACTTTTCTTCCATCCTGTCAACTCAAATTTTCATACTTCTAACTATGTACTGATTACAGAAAACACAAAATTAATAATGTTTGGCCTTGTTAGTTATACTTTCGCAGGTTTATATGTAAATGATATCAAATATATATAGATTTAGCACAAAAATGTTCCCTTTTTATTTGGCTTTTGAACAAAAGACTCTTTTGTTTTTCAAATTCTAAATTTACTTTGGTTTAATTGATGAAATCAAAAGGAAATGGTCAAACATCTGTAGAAAAATTCATCATTTTGAAAGTAAAAAATGATACATTTTAATTTTTTGTTGTTGATAATTTGCAAGCAGTACTAGAGGTTTTCAGAATCATTTTGCCAATGTTCAATAAGTTTTAATTTGTATGGTTATATTAAAAGCAAAATTTATTCATAATCCAATAATCAATGCATTGAAAGTAATTTTAAATGAAATAGAATTTTATTTATTATCTAGTCAGGCAGAAAATAATAACTGATTGTTATGAGGTGATAAAAAATTCATTTGACAAACATCCTTTTCAAGATAGATCCTATTTCTTAGTTTAAAGTGCTCGAGCATGCTCAATAGCTTTTATGAATTATTTGTATCTGTACCTCTCTGTATATAAATATAAAGACGGAATATTAAATCGAACGTTCATTTAAGTAAAACTATCTATTCCTTGTTGTGAAACACAGTTATTATATTTTTTTACTGTTCGTTCAACAATAAGTTATAATTTTGCAGTCATTACATTTTTTGAATAATGGATTGTCGGAAGTGTCAGAAAACACTTTCATCTTCTGAAGTAGAGCATTAAATTACATTTAATTTTGCAATCAATATTTGACTATAAGAATAATAACATACTGCATCAGGTTACGGAACTTTAAATTTTTACATACAAGTCGGACGTAAACAAGTTGATACAATTCACAGATTTAAATATGTAGATAAGATATTTGTACTTTAAAAATAAATATATTTTTAATAACGTGATTTTTATTTTTCAGGTTTTTAGTTGTTATCTGGTTGAGACATGCAAAAGTGATAAAATTATTGTGTGAACAGGATACCTACAAGGACATCTCTTGTTTCTTTCAACAGTAGATTTTACAGGGTGTATATTATTTTAAAGCAGTATTGATTAGATTATGGCTCGTAGAAATTTGGAGAAACATTTACAAGTAGGAAAATGTATAGAAAAGGTAAGTTCTTTCATATATATATATATACATGTATAAGACTTATTACTTTTGCTTTATAAAATTTTAAGTCTGACATAAAAAAGAATCATTTTATTTTGTAATGTAGATTTTACTCTTTTTACAGTTAAATTTTTTTTGTTCAAATGTGGATGGGTATATATTTAAAAAAAAATCCACCCAATTTTCAAAGTTTCTGTTTCTGGAAATATAAAGATATTCAGATTGCTTATTAATCTACTGTACAAAACCATTCAAATGAAATATGGTGTATTTAACATTGTCAGAGAAAAATAGGTAACTTGGTTCAGTAATATGTTCTTCCTTATTGTACCGAGACAAGTATGGGTTGACAAATTATATATATATAATCAATAAACATATATGATAGTATGATGATTGATATTAGTATTGCCAACTATGAGCCCACATAAACCAACAGGTGGAAATACCAATCTCCAAAATAGCTGTAGCATATTTTATTTATGGGTGGAAATATTAAAAGTACTCAGCTTTTGTCGATGGAATAAAAAAAAAATAACATTCATTTAAAGATTTTTTTTTAATCAAGTTCTTTCAAGATATTTTGAAAAAAACTATTACTTCTTGTGCATTTGTGATTTGCTTATATTTTACTATATATATATGAATATGTATATACATGATATGTAGTGTAAACCAGTTGATTTGCAATTTGTGTCCAGTATAATTATCTCCCCTTGATTATTGGGACATCATTTTTTTTGGCAAAAGTTTTCAGTGTTTTCCAAAGAGATGTATGCATATGGCTATGGTAGTTCACCCTCAAGTTGTGGTCACATCAACTTGAAACTTAGTATACTTGTTCAGTATGATGTGAACATTTTGATATGCCAAATTCAGGTTTTAACCCTGTACTTGGAAATGAGTTATCATGGAATCAGTACATTTTTCATGTTTTAAGTTTCTGGTCAAGGCAGTTAACCATTAACTTGTAGTCATATCAACTTGAAACTTAAAACTTATGTTCATTATGATGTGAACTTCTTATAAAAAAAAAAGCCAAATTAAGGTTTTGACCCCTATTTCACTGTAAACTGAACATAGAAGTATAGTGTGATGAGCATGGTGTCCAAGGACATAAATCTTGTTGTTGATTATTTTGATAAGGTTTTTCATACTGAACATAATTAAAATGGGCAGAAAAGAGACAGACATAGTGGTTCATCAAAATTGTTTGGCCCAAATCTTCGACATTGAACAATTGACCGTTTCAGAATCTAAAGGACTATGGGTAATCCCATTGTTCGTACACCAAAAAGATAATAACTTTACATCATCATGATCATTGGTTGGATTTGGTGTACACTTTTGAAAATATACCCAAAATGCATTAGATTCTGAAATGGTGAATTATACAAGACCGAACTGTTTTTTAAAGGTCTAAATTAAAGCACTCTAACAGTTTAATTTGAAGCCTTAGAAATGACTAAATTATTGGGTCCAGCTGTAAAAAATAAAATAATCTTGTATATTTTATTTTTTACAGTTGGCTTGACAAATCTAGTCATAATGTTAGGCTGCATTTAAAACTGTCAGAGTTTAAATGGATCTGTTTTGTACATTTATAGAAATTGCAGACTTTTACTGGGTAGAAATAAAAGCTTTCTGGCACTATTGGCATTAAAATTGATTGTCACTGCAGGTTTTGTTCATGAAATTGATTCTCTGTATTAATTGCATTAACAGTCAAGGAAATGAATTTGATATATATGCAAAAAGCATGTTTTTACGGAACACAGTTTTGTAAATGAAATAGATTTATTGGTAATTAATAATTTTAATTGCAAGCTAGAAGAAACTATAAATACACCATTTTCTCAATAAAATGAACAGCCGCAAAATTTATGCCTTTCCATTTAGATAACTAATACTGAATTCTATATTCACTGTTTGCATTGATACATAAATACTTTGGTTGCAGAGTGCACAAAAATTGTGCAATTGAATTTATATAAATAATCAAATTTCAACAATATAAAGTTAGCCTATACAGTCTGGGTCACAATAAGTGCATTGACAAATTTATAGCTAACTGATGTTTACTTTTGCATCATTAAGATAGAATTGACTAAGACAATATTGTTTATTTTAATATAAAAGGTCGGGTTGTTGTTGTGTCAGTTCAATCATTTTACCCGATTTAAATGGAAAGTGATCAATACTATATGCATACATATATATAAAGTTCCCTTTAAACTTTTCTAAAGGCTCATACAATTTATCTGCCTTAAAAAGAAATTTTAGCACAAAAATGATTTTTCTTTGCTATTTGTTTAGAAAAAAGCTTATGCAGAAGTATAAGGAGAGCTATTATTAACAGAGTTAGTCTCTTATGTTGTGTGGAAGCTGTAAAAAGTTTTCCACTACTTGAGATGTAATTGCTGTTATATTTTTTACAGTGATGGCATTCATTCTTACGTGTGCTACTTTATTTTTTCGTTTTCGGCAAGTTTATTAATTAATATTTTATGCTGTCCACCTGAGTTATATCCTGCAAAGTTATCTAAGTTTTTACTCCATGTTGAAGGCTTAACTGTGACTTTGAGAAGAAGAACAGCAATAAAAGTGCTTTTCCATTACTTTAGGTTTTCAATTTGGGTGAAGTAATTTTGTCATATTGAATTGATACACCATGTCCTTATCTTTGCCCTAAGAAATAAAGTTTGATCAAATCTGTAATAATATTGTGAAAAAAGTAAATTTTTCTTTGATTTATGAATACAAGTAAATGTGGGTTATATGTCAATGAGCCAGCAACCCAATGACAAGAATAATGTGAGGTTGCTGTCTCTTAATTCTTTTTTTTCCAATTTAAGTGTTTAAATTCAAAAATTATTTTGAGGTTTTTATTATTGCCAATAATGTGTCTGAGTGAGTATTGCAATAATAAGAACTCACATTCTGACACCTGATAATATAATATAGATCTGTATGCAGATTTTCATGAAATGGCGATAATTTATATCGCATTTTTGTCCATTTTTCAAAAATGGCGATAATATCTGAATCTACAGTAATGCATTCATAACTGACACAAGACTACATTAGCAGCAGGTGTGCAACATTATAGTTTATTTCGCATCATAAATTTCATTTTAATGTACTGGAAAACTTAAAACAGATTTAAATGATCAGACAGGATTACATGTACTTGAAACGCTCATACAATTTGTCTGTGGAGATTATAAAATTGAAAAAATATCATTTCATTGTGTCTTGTGACAGATTAAAATTTGATTTTGAGATGAAACCTTGAATTTTAATTTTGCTATTGATTTTGTTTCATTGAAATGCATATGAATGATATTGACTTGATATTTGCATAGAATTTCTCATTCAATATTTAACAAATGTATAAGTTACCGTCTATAATGTTTATCGGCAGTTGCATTGCATACTAAGTTATTATTTTATTATTAGGCCAAGGAAAGAATACAGTGTGTTTCCTTTTATGTAACAAATCAAAAATTTGTTTGGTTAAGGTCTTACATGCCATATCTCCTTTATTATATCCCCTTCAAACAAAGTTGGGGCCTCGGTGGCCAAGTGTTCTAAGAAGTCAAACTACTGTATCACTAGCCTGTCAACACTTAGGTTGTAAGTTCAAAACCCACACTGAAGATATGTTCGACTCCATTTTGATTGACTAGGATTGTCAGTTTTCCTACTGAAGGTTGATGGTTCTCTCCAGGCACCCCGACTTCCTTCACTAATAAAAAATAACTACCACGAAATAAATAACGCAATAGTGCTGAATGTGGCATTAAACACAAATCAAACAAAATTTTTGAGGTATATAGGAATCACCCTGTTTATCTGTCTGTCCACCTAAACAACTAAAGGTAAACCAATATTGATGACACTTTGCATAGTTGTAGAACACTAACTGAGGATATGCACTAAGGAGTATACTGGCATCCCAATTCTGCATGTGAAAGGGGAGATAATCAATTTGATTTAACTTCAATATTGCACTTTGTAGTCATAATCTTGTAAGCGCATGCATTATTTATCCTAAAGGGCAAGATGGATATTAATGAAACTTAACACAGTTGTATAACACTACTTGAGGGTGTGCAAAGAAGGAATATGATAAAGGGTAGATATAATCAAATTTACTTACTGCAATATATATGGCATTATGTGGTATACATATGTTCCTAATATCCTAACTACAATCCCCTCCCCTTTTCCCGAATGTGACCTACTGAATTAGACTTATTACTGGGTTTGTACTAACATAAGCAACATGACGGGTGCCACATGTGGAGCAGGATCTGCTTTCCCTTCCGGAGTACCTGGGATCACCCCCAGTTTTTGGTGGGGTTCGTGTTGCTCAGTCTTTAGTTTTCTATGTTGTGTTTTGTGTACTATTGTTTGTCTGTTGGTCTTTTTCTTTAGCCATGACGTTGTCAGTTTATTTTCGACTTATGAGTTTGAATGTCCCTTTGGTATCTTTCACCCCTCTTTTGTAGTCTCTCGTACTTAGGCAGGGGGTATCCATTAGTGATTAGTTACACGGATTTAGTAATGATAGGTATCATGATGTTCAATATAGGATTCAATTTATATGGCTGAAACAAAAGTGAGTTTTCCAGGAACACTTTTATGGTTTAGGTGATTCCAGAATCCCATATCCAAATTTGGATGTTTCATATCTTTATGGAGATATTTACTGAAAATCGATCAATTTAGTCTCATCTTGGCTCTCAATTCGCAACAGAATCTAACTAAAATTTTCGAAAAATTGAGCTCCGGGTTTAGATTTAAAAGTTTATCGTGAAGACTGATGATGTTCAATATAGGATTCAATTATGGCTGAAACAACAGTCAGTTTTCCAGGAAAACTTGTATGATTTGGGTGATTCCAGATTCCATATCCAAATTTGGATGTTTTATATATTTATGGAGATAATTACTGAAAATTGATCAATTATGTCTCATCTTGGCTCTTAATTTGCAAAGATCCCTGAAAACCATTTCCATTTACTGGATACATTAATATATTCATGACTTTAAAATTATAGTAGATGGAACTTAGAAAACATTTCTGTTTGAGTAAGAATTTAAAGAAAAATTAAGAAAAAGAGGTGATATGATTGTTGAGCTTATGATGTTTTTATTAAAGATATAAATTTCTGCACAATAGTAGCTGTTTTAGCTTTTTATCAAATAATATAAAAATAAGAAGATGTGATATGATTGCCAATGAGACCAAATGACGTAGATGTCTTTATCCAGTAGGAGGCAATTATAACAAAAAATTTCAATTTGAAAGTGATTTTGTTAAGAAAAACTTTATTGAGAGTAATTTATTATAATAGGTTACAAACTACATCAGTAGAAAATGATTTGTAGTACATTTAACTCAAGGTATTAAATAACTTCAAGGATAGTTAACACGTTTTATGACAGAACTTTATAACAAATTGGACCAACTATCTTTATTTATAGATGTTGATTACAGTTTTTTTTAACATTGAATTGTATAAGCACTTAGTTGTTTAAAACTTGACATTAGAATTATTTATTATTATTTCATTAGTTTTGTATCAGTACAAACCGAAAAATCATATATATAGCTCACGACTAAGATATTGAGATTAAGTAAGGGCTTCAGTAGCCCGGATCCTCACTAATCTGACATTGGTTTCTAAAAATTTTCAATGCATAGCTTGATTAAAATATATTCTAATAGTTTAGAAGTTATTATAGTCAGTGTCCTCTTTCATTTTCATTTTTTTGTTTTCAATATTTTTGCCAATGAATGAGGGGGGCAAAACATAGTTTGTATATTTCATTATGGATCTTGATTTTAAATTACAAATACAAAATATAATTCCCTTAAAAATTAATATCAAGAACTGCTAAATATTTACCTATTTTTTGTGTATTGTTGCAGGTAAAGTCACAAATGCTTCTGATTTTATGATAAGCGAATGTATCTTTTGAAAAGTCATGTTGCAATACTAATATCAATACTCACTATACAGTATGGATATTGACCTTTTTTTTTATTAAGCTTTGTTTGTATACTTGCAGGTAAACCATGGCCAGAAAAATTCTCCAAGGTAGATATCATTAAAGAAATTCCCTTTGACAGTGAGTTAGGTGGAATCTGGAGTCTACAGTATTCATTTGATGGTGAAACATTAGCTGTTGGTTACGGCAATGGTGCCATTAGGGTAAGTGCCTGTTTTAAACAGTATTAATAGTTTGAGACTCACTCAGTCACTTCTGTTACATCTTTTCATAAAATTCCTATACCCTTTGTCGCCCAGCCGCCATGATGGTCTTGTTCTGTGTTAATTGTAAGCTGTCAAGGCATTGTACAATCCAGTGAAATATTTGCAGAAAAATGCAAAAAAAGTCCTTATACACCCAATAGGGGTTTCTGGAAATCGGTTCTATTGTTTAAGGCACTGAATTAAAGGTGTCTTGTTAGACCAAAAGAATAATGTTTAACTGTACTGCCTTAATTTTTTTGATGTAATTCAAATTGCTAGACTACTGCAACAAGTGAGGTCAAAACTATTTCAGAATTGTTTAGAAAATGAACTTTTTACACTAGACTTGTTTATTTTCAGTTATTTAACTCAACCACAGGAGAACTTCTTAAAGAATTAAGGAAGACAAGATATGGAGGTTTTCAGATAATGTGTTTGCGTTTCCATCCTAAGGAGCACCACATACTGTTAGCTGGTACATCTGAAGGCCTGATTTTCCTATGTAATACACAAGATGGAACACTCACAGAAAAAATTACAGGTAAATATATATTAAGATTTAAAGAATAATCCCATTGTAATCAAAATAGGTTTACTTCGTTATCATTTCAATTACCTGAAAAACTTTTTTACTGTACACTGATTTCTAACGTCATTGATTTAACTGCACTATGGGCTAACTGGATTCCTGCATCTTTGAAATGACAAAGTCGTTGTGCCTGCTTGACATTTTCAAAAACCTGTCTTTATTATTATGTACATAATCTAACCCTGCGTAAAGAAATATTTTAATTTGATCATATGACGTCAAATAAAGTTACCTAAAACCAAACATTTTGGTGGAAAGATAACGATTGGAATCAACCATATTAAAGCAAAATAAACAATCAAGAAATTAAAACGTCTTATTGACAAACGCTATATGAACCAGTACAGGAATTTACTGATGACTTACTCTATGACCAAAAAAAATGTTTTAAAATATTCACACAAGTTTGTGTTTGTACAAAGCAAAAAAATCATATTTATTAAAAGAAAAGGAACTATTGTGATTCACTGATCAAAATTTAAAAAATTATATTTCAGTTTCGCATTTAAATAATTGCTTATATTATAATGATCTTATTTTTCTCTGCAGAGAAGAATAATGAAATCAACTGTTTAGATTTTGATTGCGAGGGTTTTAACTTTGCTACTGCTGGAAAAGATCTCAATGTTAGAATTTATGACACAAAGACATTTCAAGTAAGTTATTAAAAAGACTACTAGTCCTGTGTTACCTAATACTAATATTTGAATCCAATCAAAACTGATTGCTGTGGATTGAGGAAAACTTTCATTTTTGTGGATATTTGATTTGCGATTTTGCCAATGTCTGCATACAAACTGATAGAAAATTTGTAACTTGTTGAACATTTAAATTTATGGTTTACCTGTATCCTAATGAAACCATGAAAATTGGTATGGATCCGACGAATTATAATGAATCCACAGTAACATGTGTATACTGGACATCTGTCTCTATTGAACCTTTGTTTGAGCCCACATAAAACTTACACCTCAACATTTTGTGTCTGTTCTAAGTCAGGCTATCTAGACCATGTGTTGTTTGTTGTTGTTTTTCTGTACATCTGTCTTTTCTGAGGATGGTGATGGTGGGTGATATGGTCTGTTGTACTGTCTAGTATTATTGGTGCTTTCTGTCATCCTTTTTAGCTCACCAAACTTAAAAGGCCATGTGAGCCATTGTCATAACTTGTTATCCGTTTGTTTGTCAATTTGTTTGTCAATCTGTCTGTCATCATTAATTTCATAAAAATATTCTCTTCTGAAACTAATGGACCAAATGTTACCAAACTTTCCCTGAATGTTAATTTGGATAATCTAGTTTAAAAAAAATTTATCTGAGGATTTATTCCATTAACAAAAATGGCCACTGTTGCTAAAAATAGGTGGTCTAAATATTCTGGAGCAGATAGACCTTGACCTCAGCCAGATGATCATTTTTACTGTGTCAGTTTTGCTTTACCTTCTTTTGTTTTTAGAAATTGGAAAAAAAATGCATTTTACCAGAAAAATCAGACAACCTATTTCTGAGTTTTTGTCCGTGAATATCAATTTTTTTTGCAAATTTTGTAGGTATTGCTTATTAACCTGGAAAGATGATATTTACATACTTTTTGCATAATGCTTTAAATAGAATGTAGTTATAAGGAGCAAAAATGTTCGACAAAATAAGATCTACAAATATGTCAACATGGTTGAAATTGCAATTGACCTGTTAATGAAGTTTGCTCTTGCCTAATCTTTCAGTCGTAAAAGTTTAATTTTAAACTTTATTACCGTCAAAAACCTTGTAATAATATTTTTTTAATCATTTATTAGAACCTCATATTTGTTATTGAAAAGGGAAGAATTTTAAGTATTGAAAATGTTGTCAAAATTTGTGTTAAGAAGACTAAAATTCCAGTTTAATTTGTTTCTTGAAATGTAGATAAATCTAATCTAAACACAAAAGATCACAGAGTAAAGGTTATTTTAAGGGGAATATTTATGATTGTATCCACTGATATTTTTAACATCCAATCATTAATCTATTTGTTGTAATATTGGGATAATAAAGATGAAAATTTAATGTGACAAAAATGTAAATTTTTTTATCCAATTATAACTACATTACTTAAGGCATTGCTATATATTATGAAGAAGCTACATATTTTGAATGTTTTAGAGATGTTGATATTTTATATGTAATGAGAAGATAAGTATTTTAGATGTCTGAAAAACTTTTGTATTTACTTTCCATGGGGACATGCAAATGCGATTTTTCTCTCGCCTGCGACAAAAAGTTGCGGAAATTGAGACATAGGGATTGCTCTTCTGGCGACGGTGGTGGCGTCAACAATTGTTAAGTTTTCTGCTTAAGTTAGTTTGATAGGAACTACTTGTGATAGATCATTGATATTTAATACAAAGTTGCATTACTATCAGTACATATCATTTTGACGACTATTTTGAGGCCCAGCCCCCTAGATCATGGTCCAGTGACTTTGAATTAATAAGCAATTTTCAATGTTAAGTTTTCTGCTTAAGTTAGTTTGATAGGATCTACTTGTGATAGATCAATGATATTTTGTATGAAGTCGCATTACTATCAGTGCATATCAGTTTGACGACTATTTTGAGGCCCTGCCCACAAGATCATGGTCCAGGGACTTTGAATTAATAAGCAATGTTGCTGTCCATCGGATTGTCTTTTTCTGAATTTTATGCGAACAGACGAGACTTATCTCTGTCAACAGTTTATTTTATACTTTGTGCGTTTTAACAACAACATACTTAAGCCTTATGAATAAAAGCTAGGAGATATACCTGGTATGCTCAATGTGACAGCAACTCAACACACCAAATAAACAAAATACTTCTAGAGATCAGTTCATAGTCTTTTACTTTACTATATGTCAAGCTCTCAATTGTCAAGGTTCTATAAAAAGTTCATAGTCTTTTACTTTACAATATGTCAAGCTCTCAATTGTCAAGGTTCTATAAAAAGTTCATAGTCTTTTACTTTACAATATGTCAAGCTCTCAATTGTCAAGGTTCTATAAAAAGTTCATAGTTTTTTACTTTACCACATGTCAAGCTCTTAATTGTCAAGGTTCTATAAAAAGTTAATAGTCTTTTACTTCACAATATGTCAAGCTCTCAATTGTCAAGGTTCTATAAAAGGTTCATAGTCTTTTACTTTACCATATGTCAAGCTCTCAATTGTCAAGGTTCTATAAAAAGTTCATAGTCTTTTACTTTACAATATGTCAAGCTCTCAATTGTCAAGGTTCTATAAAAAGTTCATAGTCTTTTACTTTACAATATGTCAAGCTCTCAATTGTCAAGGTTCTATAAAAAGTTCATAGTCTTTTACTTTACAATATGTCAAGCTCTCAATTGTCAAGGTTCTATAAAAGTTAATAGTCTTTTACTTCACAATATGTCAAGCTCTCAATTGTCAAGGTTCTATAAAAGGTTCATAGTCTTTACTTTACCATATGTCAAGCTCTCAATTGTCAAGGTTCTATAAAAGTTCATAGTCTTTTACTTTACCATATGTCAAGCTCTCAATTGTCAAGGTTCTATAAAAGTTCATAGTCTTTTACTTTACTATATGTCAAGCTCTCAATTGTCAAGGTTCTATAAAAGTTCATAGTCTTTTACTTTACAATATGTTCAAGCTCTCATTTGTCAAGGTTCTATAAAAGTTCATAGTCTTTTACTTTACAATATGTCAAGCTGTCAATTGTCAAGGTTCTATAAAAGTTCATAGTCTTTTACTTTACTATATGTCAGGCTCTCATTTGTCAAGGTTCTATAAAAGTTCATAGTCTTTTACTTTACAATATGTCAAGCTCTCAATCGTCAAGGTTCTATAAAAGTTCATAGCCTTTACTTTACCATATGTCAAGCTCTCAATCGTCAAGGTTCTATAAAAAGTTCATAGTCTTTTACTTTACAATATGTCAAGCTCTCAATTGTCAAGGTTCTATAAAAAGTTCATAGTCTTTTACTTTACAATATGTCAAGCTCTCAATTGTCAAGGTTCTATAAAAAGTTCATAGTCTTTTACTTTACAATATGTCAAGCTCTCAATTGTCAAGGTTCTATAAAAAGTTCATAGTCTTTTACTTTACCATATGTCAAGCTCTCAATTGTCAAGGTTCTATAAAAGTTCATAGTCTTTTACTTTACTATATGTCAAGCTCTCAATTGTCAAGGTTCTATAAAAGTTCATAGTCTTTTACTTTACAATATGTTCAAGCTCTCATTTGTCAAGGTTCTATAAAAGTTCATAGTCTTTTACTTTACAATATGTCAAGCTGTCAATTGTCAAGGTTCTATAAAAGTTCATAGTCTTTTACTTTACTATATGTCAGGCTCTCATTTGTCAAGGTTCTATAAAAGTTCATAGTCTTTTACTTTACAATATGTCAAGCTCTCAATCGTCAAGGTTCTATAAAAGTTCATAGCCTTTTACTTTACCATATGTCAAGCTCTCAATCGTCAAGGTTCTATAAAAGTTCATATTCTTTTACTTTACAATATGTCAAGCTCTCAATTGTCAAGGTTCTATAAAAAGTTCATAGTCTTTTACTTTACAATATGTCAAGCTCTCAATTGTCAAGGTTCTATAAAAAGTTCATAGTCTTTTACTTCACAATATGTCAAGCTCTCAATTGTCAAGGTTCTATAAAAAGTTCATAGTCTTTTACTTCACTATATGTCAAGCTCTCATTTGTCAAGGTTCTATAAAAAGTTCATAGTCTTTTACTTTACAATATGTCAAGCTCTCAATTGTCAAGGTTCTATAAAAGTTCATAGTCTTTACTTTACAATATGTCAAGCTCTCAATTGTCAAGGTTCTATAAAGGTTCATAGTCTTTTACTTTACAATATGTCAAGCTCTCAATTGTCAAGGTTCTATAAAAGTTAATAGTCTTTACTTCACAATATGTCAGGCTCTCATTATTAAGGAATGTATCTCCCTCATGCAAAGCTCTGATTCCTTGCCCGGCTTTGGCTATACTTTTTATTCCTTTTGGTTAATAGCTCTTCATCCTTTTAATAAGCTTTGGATTTTCAAATATTTTGGCCTCGAGCATCACTGAAGAGACATTGATTGTCGAAATGCATCTGGTGCAGAAAACTTAGTACCGTTTAAGTTATTGTCAAGGTTCTATAAAAGTTCATAGTCTTTTACTTTACAATATGTCAGGCTCTCATTTGTCAAGGTTCTATAAAAGTTCATAGTCTTTTACTTTACAATATTTTAAGCTCTCAATTGTCAAGGTTCTATAAAAAGTTCATAGTCTTTTACTTTACAATATGTCAAGCTCTCAATTGTCAAGGTTCTATAAAAAGTTCATAGTCTTTTACTTTACAATATGTCAAGCTCTCAATTGTCAAGGTTCTATAAAAAGTTCATAGTCTTTTTCTTTACAATATGTCAAGCTCTCAATTGTCAAGGTTCTGTAAAAAGTACATAGTCTTTTACTTTACAATATGTCAAGCTCTCATTTGTCAAGGTTCTATAAAAGTTCATAGTCTTTTACTTTACTATATGTTAAGCTGTCAATTGTCAAGGTTCTATAAAAGTTCATAGTCTTTTACTTTACAATATGTCAAGCTCTCAATTGTCAAGGTTCTATAAAAAGTTAATAGTCTTTTAATTTACTATATGTTAAGCTCTCAATTGTCAAGGTTCTATAAAAAGTTCATAGTCTTTTACTTTACAATATGTCAATTTCTCCATTGTCAAGGTTCTATAAAAAGTTCATAGTCTTTTACTTTACAATATGTCAAGTTCTCAATTGTCAAGGTTCTATAAAAAGTTCATAGTCTTTTACTTTACAATATATCAAGCTCTCAGTTGTCAAGGTTCTATAAAAAGTTCATAGTCTTTTACTTGACAATATGTCAACCTCCCAATTGTCAAGGTTCTATAAAAAGTTCATAGTCTTTTACTTGACAATATGTCAAGCTCTCAATTGTCAAGGTTCTATAAAAGTTGTGAATTAAGCTATCAGAGACTTCAAAAGATCAGCCATCACACCAATTAACAAAAACTAAGGCATGTGTATTTAGAATGTATAGATTTTATAGATAGTTATAAACATATTTAAATACATTTTATGCACACATGGAACAGTCCTCAACCAACCCTTGCATTAAAATCAAATTCCAAAATTGTTTTATCTAATTTTAATCTTTATATTAAACAATATCATTCTTTTTATATTATTTTTTTTTTCTCAGATGTTATTTTATTAAATGGTGACAGTTCTGCTGAGATTCCCCTATTTAGATATATATCTGTAGACAAATAACTTGACCCTCTTGTCATAGTACATTTATGTTAATTAGTTGTTTACTCATTTACATATTTGTTCTATATTTGGTATAATAAAGATATGATCTTGATGATTAACCAAATACCTATATAAAGGATTTGTATTGAAATAGATTTAAATGTCAATCTGATTTAGTTAACATTAGACTGTTGTAACACAATAAAACCTGCCTTAATCAGTAGCAGTTACATGTATAACTGTAAACAGTCTCACAAAATATCTCATGCATAATCAAAGTTTGCAATTTTGACCTTCCTTGGTCCACTTTTATAAAAAGATGAACCTAGAGTAACTGGTTAATGTATTTGTATATCTACACAGGATATTAAAAGTTTTTGAATTAATTAACCCATAGGCCGTTAGACAAAGATTTATGAAATTTATAGGCCCAATTTTACAACACATTTAAAAGTACAACTGAAAATTTATTATCACTGCAATTTGGCATTTTAGTAATGTGTATGATTATATGAGGGTCTACTCTATTAGTTGATGGTTTTTCTGTGTTATCATGTTGATGTCTCACTGACATATATACCAGACATCTCATTTATTCATATTTCAGTGTGACTGTCACTGAAAGGAGGGAAAGGTTTATCTCAATGACAGCAACCCAAGTACAAAATAAAAATAAACAGACAACTAGAGGCATATATTTAAAAATGGTGCATTATTATTTTTAGAATTATTTTTTCCAGTGAAGTGTTGATGTTAGATTTTAAAATTTTATCTTAAATTTAGATTTAATTTATTTATAGTTAGACAAAACTTATGGTGGTTATGACAGTACACAGAATCCAACAGAGATTGCATCATGTGCCATGAGAGTTTTCAGTCTTAAATATCACCCAGATAAACCTAATATATTTGTAACTGGTGGATGGGAAAACCACTTAAAGGTAAAATATCTACATAATCATTTCCATGGCAATATTATGGATGTTGTAAACCAGGTTATAAAGAAAAAATATTAATTTTGAATTTTTTATGCACAAATCAATTAAATAACATAGCAACATGTATGTTCAATATAATGTCAAACTCATTAGATACAGAGAAGAAAGTTTAAATTTACGAATTTTTGTCCCTCGCGTAACGCATTGCGGGGGACATGGAAATACCGGGCGTCCGTCTGTGTGCCCGTCGTATGTGTGTCCGTCCGTCTGGTCTTGATAGCGCTCTCACAGGTACAATTCTTGCCAGATTTTTATAAAACTTATACTATAGGTTAATATCAGCAATATCTCGGACAAGTTCTAGAATGGTGGCCGATCGATTTTTTTTTAAAAGAGTTATGCCCCTTGGAAATATTAAATTTATGGAAAATGGCCTCGTTTGCGCTCTCACGGGTACAATTCTTGCCAGATTTTTATAAAACTTATACATTAGGTTAATATCAGCAATATCTCGGACAAGTTCTATAATTGTGGACGATCGACTTTTTTTAAAGAGTTATGCCCCTTGGAAATATTAAATTTATGGAAAATGGCCTCGTCAGTGCTCTCACAGTTCAAATTCTTGCCAGATTTTTATAGGATTTATACTATAGGTTTATATCAGCAATATCTTGGACAGGTAGAATGGTGGTCGATCGACTTTTTTTTAAAAGAGTTATGCCCCTTGGAAATATTAAATTTATGGAAAATGGCCTCGTCAGCGCTCTCACAGGTACAATTCTTGCCAGATTTTTATAAAACTTATACTATAGGTTAATATCAGCAATATCTCGGACAAGTTCTATAATGGTGGCCGATCGACTTTTTTTAAAAGAGTTATGCCCCTTGGAAATATTAAATTTATGGAAAATGGCCTCGTCAGTGCTCTCACAGTTCAAATTCTTGCCAGATTTTTATAGGATTTATACTATAGGTTTACATCAGCAATATCTCGGACAGGTAGAATGGTGGTCGATAGACTTTTTTAAAAAGAGTTATGCCCCTTGGAAATATTAAATTTATGGAAAATGGCCTTGTCAGCGCTCTCACAGGTACAATTCTTGCTAGATTTTTATAAAACTTATACTATAGGTTAATATCAGCAATATCTCTGACAAGTTCTATAATGGTGGTCGATCGACTTTTTTTAAAAGAGTTATGCCCCTTGGAAATATTAAATTTATGGAAAATGGCCTCGTCAGCGCTCTCACGGGTACAATTCTTGCCAGATTTTTATAAAACTTATACTATAGGTTAATATCAGCAATATCTCGGACAAGTTCTATAATGTTGGCCAATCAACTTTTTTATAAGAGTTATGCCCCTTGGAAATATAAAAGATGTGCAACGCGGGGGACATTGGAACTCTGTTCTTCTATTGATACTGAAATAATGTCTTAAATGGATTTTTTTAATTAAGTAAGAGATAACTGTATTAAATTTTAAGCTGGGTCTATGTAAAAGTATGTTTTACTGTCATGAATATCAGTTTATCTAACTCTGATATTTGTCGTTAGGTAAACTGAATTTGTAACAGTAGAACCTTTGATAAAAACTTAAAATTGTGGTTCACCTTTAGCAATTCAATCAGTGAAAATAGTACCCCATGGATGATAATGAATACAGTCACTTTAGACATAAGTTTTTTTTAGCTGATTTAGTAGTATATGTTATAAAATGTAAATTTATTTTTAGATCTGGGATCATACTACAAATAATGGTGTACAGAGAACAATGCATGGTCCACATATATGTGGTGATAGTATAGATCTTAAGGTTTGTTTCTAGGAAAATATTTCTGAACACATATGAAATACAAATAATCATGGATGAAATCATTAGTTGGCACCTGATAAAAGTTATTGCCCTTGTATGGCAATTATTACTCTTTTTTTCCCACCAGAAATTAAAGTAGATAAAGAGAAACAGTAGATATAAATAAAGGTCTGCAAAATAAGATCAAAATAAGATCTACAAACAAGTCAACATGACAAATCATCAGTCCACGAAATGATGATTTTTGCCTATTTTTTGTATTTTGCTGGATACTATCTGAAACATTCCCATTACATTGCATCAATTTTATGCAAAAATGTAAGGTGAGCCTCTACTTTAACCTTAGTTCTTCTTTCAAGTAGATTGTCCTGAACATGCATGAAATATTTGCCACTGGACATTAAGCAACCAACAATCAATCAATCAATCGTTCAAGTTGAATCCATCAATATTTAAGAAATGACTGAGTAAGATACAGTAGATGAACCAAGGAACAATAAAGAACCATTTATTGTGGGTTCATTTATTTTCATGGACACGAATTGTTTCATAGATAGTGAGAAAATTGTGTGGTCGAAGATATTTGATTTCCTGGTTTTCCTCTAGTCTGCATATATGCCAATAGAAAATGTGTACTTCGTTGAACATTCAAATTTGTGGTTAACCTATACCCATGAAATCAATGAAAATTGGTATCCAATGAATCAAAATTAATCCACCATAGTAAAAATGGATAGACAACATAGTCCAAACAAATTACAATATAACAACAGTTCACAAAACACTAAACAGAAAACTTAAGACTTAGCAACACAAACCATATAAGTAAACAGGGTAAAACTAGAAATAAAATGTTCTAGAAGAAGAATAACCAGTTCATACATCACTATAGTCACCCTTGTTACATTTATGCCTTTTCTTTCAATATTTCATAATTGTCAACAATTTGTTGGTGAATACATACATTTGTTATAGAGGATTTCATTTCGATGAAGAAAGTAATTCATGTTTCCTATGCTTTATAATAGAAAAACAAAGGATATTGGGTATCCATCCATGACACAAAATCAGTACATGCACAGCAAAAAACACACAAAAAGCAAAGGAACAGCGCTTTTATTGTTGTTCTTCATCTCAAAGTCACAGTGAGGCCTTCAACATGGAGCACAAAAAATATCACCTCACTGCAAGTTTAAGACAGTATATTAATTCCAATGTTTTATACAGGAATGGTCCATTTTGACTGGTTCCTGGGTTGGACAGAGTGCCCTACAAGAATGGGACTGGACCTCAGGAAAAGCCAAAGATATACCATTTGATTTCAAAGGTCACTCTGGTGCTTACTTATATTGTGCTCAGTATTGTGACAATGATGTTGTGATGGCAGGAGGCAGTGGTACTAACAGTGTTCAGGCAATAAATAAAGCCACAGGCGAGGTAAGATTTGTGGCAGTGGTACTAACAGTGTTAGGCAATAAATAAAGTCACAGGCAAGGTAGGATTTGGAGCAGGAGTATTAATAACGTTAGGCAATAAAGTTACAGGCGAGGTAGGATTTGGAGCAGGGATATTAACAGTGTTAGGCAATAAATAAAGTCACAGGTATCAGAAAGTTTTTTTGAAAATTTAATAGACAATAAATAAAAATGGAAGTTATATTACAGGAACGGCATAGCCTTAAATCACTATTCAGTAATAACAAGTCAAACCAAATACTTGAAAATTGGTATTTGCTGCTTTTCTGCTTAGCACACAACATGAAGGAGTTAAAGCAGACTGGTCTGCTCAGTCTGAATAATGTGTTCAGGTATGGTGACATGTCTTCCTGTGGACTGTTATGTTGTTAACCAGCACATTAAAAGTTTACCCATTGTGTCTGTCTAGTACAAAGCAGCTTTGATATTCATATCACATCAATATGTTCTCATCCTCAACATGCATTTAACTTGCCACTGGACGTTAAACAGCCACACATCATCATATCCGTAACAATAAATGAAATCACTATCATTGATAAACTTTAATATGTACACAATATTTGAGAGGACTCTTTGAGGTTTATAATTTACAATTGTCAATGATTTTTGATCATATGTTTAAAAATTTTCTTTTACTGTGGATTCATTTATTTTCGATTGAGGAAAACTTGCACTTTCGTGGATATTTGATTTCATGGTTTTTGCAAAAATCTGCATACATTCTTATTGAAAATTTGTAATTTGTTGGACATTGAAATTCATGGTTCCCAGGTAACCACGAAATCCATGAAAATTGGTATCCAACGAATAATACTGAATCCACAGTAAATTTACTTTACCATTGCAAAATACTTTTGAATCCTTACCATATGTTAAGTATAGAATTCATAAAATAGTAGAAAGGAATTTCTCTAAAAATTTGAAACAGATGAAAAAAGTCTATGACTGTTACAATTAAATTTAAATACTGTAAAATCACATATTTTGTAAGGATTTTAATTTTGTTTGTTTGTGGATAGATATTTATAATCCATAGAATGAAAACACCAATTTGTAATAAAAAAATAACCTAATAAGAACATTGTTTTCTCAAACTGGAAACCACAAAAATTAATGCCACATAGTCAATCTTAGAAAGAATACCATGAAATTTTAACCCAACTTTGAATTAATGTTTCTTCATTATATGCATATGACTTGTTATAATGAAGTTATATCCAACCTTTTTCTGTATTTCTTATTTTGCCATAACTTTCATAATGGTTTGGATGCTATGTAATTTTACAGAAAATTGGTGAAATTCAGATGAAGAATGCTGTTCATGCTTTAGATACTACGATGGGAGGAAGATTATTTGCCGTTGGTGGAAAGGAAGACAATTTAGTGCTCGGTCGACTGTGTTAGAATCAATAATAACTAGGATATTTATCACATTTTTTAACTTAGAAGTGACATTTTAAACATGAAGATGGTGCATTGTGATGATCATTGATTTTGTCAATAGTACACGAGGCCTGGACTTATCTGTTTATAGAATAAGACACAATCGTGTGTTTTTTGTGCTCAGCTTTACCCACCTTTGACAGGGTTGTCAATAGTGCTTGACACCAAGCCATATATTTGTTAATGGTGTGTGTTACTGCTCAGCTTTACTTGGTTTCATCAAGATTAGTCATCCATAGCCTATTGCTACATATTTTTTCGCAAGAAATTGAGAAGGACTTCAAAACATCATCTAAAATATTCCAGCTGGCTACCCAGAATTGACTAAAGAATCCCCAAGTTGGTTCTCACTGATTTTACAATATTTAAGGACTACTGGATTTTGAACTGTACCATTGATGTTAGATGTATGAAAAACAGCTTTTAAACCCTGTTCATGCTCATTGATAAATTCCGTCCATTCTCCTGATGTCTGTGATATGCTATGTTAATAATTGTTCTATTTTTCATGTCATATATATATATAAAGTTCAATATTCTCTAGCTATATAAATAAGGTTTCGATATATGACATAATTTGATTTTGAGTTATTTCCTTGGCAACCAATTTGGAAATGTAAATGGCTGTCTTTCTTTATTTTATACTTACTAAATTGAAACGTGGTACAAAAAGTCTGATAAGAGACCTTAACTTTATCGTATTGATGAAGTAAGCAAGACAAAAAAAATTGGATTTATCAGAAAACAACTTTTCTAAAGTATTGCTTTGGTAAATCAAGTTGAATTTGGCTGAATAATGAACACTACCTATAACCGAGTACGGCAGAAAGTGATTTTCCCGATTATAGTACTGATTTTCCTCGATTTTGTACTGATTTTCATGATAAATTTTACACTATAGTTCTGTTATTTAATTTAAGTAGCTTGAACTAATCAATTGGTTAAAGATAATTTATTCTGTCTGGTCAGCAGTCATTAGTAAGTGATATCCTGAGGTGGGATTGCTTTGAAGTTACATCGTGACCTTCCTTATTCTTTGTTTTGATGCTGTTGCAGCTGATTTGAGTAAAAAATCTGTTTTAGTCTGCTTTTAGAAAACTGGGAGTATAAATTAGATTTTTTTCATGAATTTTTCAAATATAATAATCTGAAAAATGCAAGTAGAAATTTGGACAAAATAAGCATTTAAATAGGAAAAAACTAGCAATTAAACTTGAGCTTTGGTGTACAGATTGTCCCCGATCAGCTTGTGTTGATTACAGATTTTCCTGATACCTATACAGATTGTCCCCGATTTTGAAAAAGCTAATCCTTCAAAAATAAAGCATATATGTGGGTCTTCATTACACTTAGGTATGTGCTAATAAAAATAGTGGAATATATGAAAAATTTTCCTGCAAACCTGTAATTCTACAATTTTATATATAAAATTGAATTAGAGATTTTTTTGTTCATTGATATTTCATTGGTTGGTTCAGAAACTTTAAACAGGTTTCTTCTTGCTTGGGGTTCATAACTTACTGTTTGTATATTTCTGGATTTATAGTTTGGTGAATTTGATAAATTGTCTGAAATGGTTGGAGATTGTGATGATTTGCCTTTTGATAATCTTTGTGGTGTATTTGTTGATAAGTAACAAATTATAATTTTTCATCTTGTATTTTAATAAAAGTTTTTCCTTCTCTGTCAAGCAGTTCTTGAATGAATGCATTGGTATGTTATCTTTCACCACTCTCTTCAAGTCTTCTCCAGATGACAAGTTTTCAGATGGATGTGTCTTCTGATGATGAGCTACTATTTCTTCAAAGATGACATTTTAGAAAGCTATTAAAGCTATGTTGATATTTTCTTGCAAGTAACAGTTAAAAATAAAAATTAGAATGAACCTTTTTCCTTGTGATTCTATAAGAAAATCGGGAAAATCTGTAATTAACTTCATCTTCTCTGGGACAATCTGTACACTGATAGTGGACAATCAGTACACTGCATCAGAAATTGAAATCATATTTTTTAGTATTTTCCTATTTTCCTTAAAAAGTACTTCCAGCTCTAAGTTTACTTAATTTGCACATTTGAATAAGTATTCTATAATTAGAGAAATAACATTTAGATATTTGAATAATATAAGAAAATCACTTCCCATGACTTCCTTGCTTCTGAAAAGTTTCTATTTTTAGGATTGGTCATCAAAATCCATATTGCCCATGGAAGGTCAATGATAAAATGTATGAATGAAAAGGAAGGTTGCATAATTATTGACACAGATTTTCTTTAATTCATATATAATTACCCTTTTGATGTTCTCTACATAGGAAAATCAGGAAAATCAGTAATCAATCGGGAAAATCAGTACTGTAATCGGGAGAAAATCAATTTCTGATGTACTTGGTTACAGGAAGTGATGAAGGCGGCAAGTAGACCTCTAACATGTTGACAAAAAGGAAATAAATCTTGCTCAAATTGCATCAATCAAAAATGTCTTTTTTTAAAAAGTCACAAGTGTTTAATAACATATTTCATTCCATAGCTCAGTATAAGTCTTATGAGTTTTGAAAAGCCAGTTGGTTGTTGAAAAGTTTTGAATTTAGAAAAAGAAATTAAAGACAATAAAACTTGATATGGCTTGGGCTTTATAATTATTGAGCAATGATATTGATAGATAACATACAGGGAGATAATTATTGGATGTTTTGATGATGTGTTTAATTAAAATTGAATTCACAGAAAAACTTACTTTAGTAATTAACAAAAGTAAATGGTGATTTTTCAATGTTAATTTTACTCAGAGTTATAATTTCAGACATGAAAGATGTGAAACAACCATTATATTATTGTGTGGAGTTCCTTGTACATGTATATTATAATATTTAAATATTTTTTAGTATTCAATTGAAAGTACCAAAGACTTGACCGCTTTTAAACGAGATATTTGCCTATATCAATACAGGTGCCATATTAATAATTATTAGGTCACTTTATATATTTACTCAGTGAACCCAATTCAAATTCAAGAGTGCTGTTTTGCAAGTTTTCTCTGGATTATTATTTTTGCAAAATTACATTTTAATTTTATTCCAGATATTAAATTGAATTCCCTTTAGTCCATTGTAATCCTTTGTTAAAAATAACCTGTAATCTTAGTTTTTGTCGATTTTGTTTTATATAGAATTACAAATACAAAAATGGGATAATTGTTGATTTTCATATCTTTTCTCTGTACCTTTTTTTTACACTTTTACACCAGTAACCAGTAATGTGTTAACCAATATTCTTGCAAGGTGTTCTATTTCAATTTCTTCACAAGCTGTCAGCATAATGTATCCAGGTAAGGTGCCCTATCCTCATGCAGACTTACCTTATGAACCAGCATGTTACATAAGTGTATTTGTACATGTAGAAGTTATGGTGAATAACTTTTTTGGTGTCGATAAAGTACAAAAATCATATTTTCATGAAGGAATCTAGATTTTGATATCGAAACATTAAAACAAATATTAATATAGTTATTTTTACTAAAATCTTTAATTTATTTGATCTACCTCATTTCATGATAAAGTTAAATGAAGTGGTATGAAAGTAAATTAATTAGCATATAAGATATTTTGAACAAAAAAACTAATCTTACATAAGTCAGATGCATGTGTTAAAAAAAACTAATTAAAGACAAAGATTTTAAAAGTTTAATACTAGTATATAAATAGTGCTCAAGTATTACAGTGTTTTTCTAAACAAATTAAATGTTATTGTTAGGTATGAAATTGAAAACCTAAATAATAATTGTTTAAATATTTAATAATGTGTGCATATGTTTTTATAAAGAAGTTAAAGGAAGTCCTAAAATTACTAATTAATTCTGCAAATAGAATGTATTCATATTGTAAAAACTTAATTTAAGATGACATATCATATTTTATCATATCTTTTGCATAAGTGTTTTAAAACAAAATGGTTGTGAGTTTCTCAGTATTAGTTGTCTATTTTTATATATGTGTATTTATTCTGCATCCGTCCAATTATCATTACATTAATAATAAAAACAAAGTTTAATTTTGTACAACATCTATTCATCAACTGAAACACCTATAAAAAAAATTAATATAATGTTTCAAATTCAACTGCAACAGAGTAAGACAATGAATGGTTAAAATATCATTTGTTTATGTCAGTGAAGTAAGAGAACAATTGAGCTTCAACCAGATTTTAAAAAAGTCTTCTGTTTAGTACTAAAAAATTTTTGTTTTTGCTTTGCAGTTCAGAAATGTTCAAAGCTAATATTCAGAATTTTTAATTTAAGAAATATGTGCCTTGACAAATGAAAGCATTGCAAATTGTATATTTTGAAGTAGTATTTGTCCTATATACAGGCACTGTTTTAGACCTTTCTGGATGGAATATCATTTAACTGTTTATAGACTGGCTAATGAATGCATCAAATAAAGCATTTAACACCTAGACTTGTGTTTTGTTGTCTCGCCTGCAATGAAAGTAGCAGAATCTGGTGAGGGCACAGTAAACTATTTGCATAAAACATATTGCTTTTGCTGTTGGTATTTTTAAAACTAAAAGAAAGATTTGCATTAATGAAACTTGCAGAGCGAAAAATATATTTTGGATTATTTTTAGCCCAAATGTCATGGTCGATGATAGGTATGGGTTTTTCTGCCGGATTGGAGTAGCGACAATTTCTTTACCCTAATCAACCCTTTTACGTGACTTTGAAGTGCCCTATCTTGATATATCCTTGGCATTTACATATTTGGCTTTGAACGTTCCTAATGAAGATAAATCAAGAAAAGCGCTCGGACGCATGAATTTTATAAAGTTGTTTTTTTTTTTCATTTTTTATCATGTTGATATAGCTTGATAACCTGGCTCACTGTTCGACATTAGTCAAGCAAATGACAATCAATGGATATATCAAAGTGACATGTTACTATAAGATATATTGTTTGATACTGACCCCACGGATCCATAGAGGATTAGTAAAATCGATAGGGGTGAGGCCAAGGCTGAATCTCCTATTGATTTTACTAACTCTATGGATCCGTAAGGGTCAGTAGTGAACCGTATAACGAATTTATCGCATGGGACTTTTCTTGAATATTTATATATAAAATAAGCAATGATATGCAAAACATCAATCGATGACGAATAGTAAACGTGACGTCATGAACCCCATATGAAATCTACTAACCCCATTCACCACGTGACGGAGTTAAACCAATCATAACGTCATAATTTATCCGAGGTGCAATAAGTGTTATTAAAGGTGTCGGAACACCAATTCAAAATCTATATCTATTCAACCAAATTTTCCAATTTTCACAGCTTTCTAAATAGTTTACTTCATAGAAACCAGGTATGTCCTGCATTGTACATATATCACCTTTCTACATTCCAATTTTCAACCAATGTTTAAAGTCTTGTGATGAAATACTACCGTTCTGAAGTCAAGTACTACTCAAAATAACCCTGGTTTTCTGGAAATCTTAAATAAGTATACTATGGAGCGCATTAATCCTCAATTTTAATGCATAGACAGGTAAATTTTGGCTACATATATTCTTCTTTCATCGTAGCATCCATTATTCATCAAGCCTGTTGAATTGTTGCCAATAATGAGAAAAATATCAATATACACTGAAATAAAATTCAGAGGTAACGGGCATCAGATAGTTATATGGAAAAACGTGTATTAGTGGAGTGACCAAGCCAACAATTTTCAACTTTAATGGACCACCCTACCTGCAGGCTAAATTATGACTTTTGGAAAGAGAAATGTTTATATTATGGCAAGCCGTTGTGGAATTTATTCCATATTTATTAATATTAAAAATCATTTATTAATATTAAATGTTATTTTTAATATTAATAAATCGATTTTTAATATTTATAAATATTTTTAATATTAATAAATAGGTAATTTTAATATTAATAAATGGGTTTTATTTTTAATATTAAATATTCAATTTTAATATTAAATATTCGATTTATTAATATTAAAAATAATTTGTAATATTAAAAATAGATCCTATTTATTAATATTAAAAATCATTTTAATATTAATAAATCATTTTTAATATTAAAATTCATTTTCTAATATTAATAAATGGTTTTATTTTTAATATTAAAAAATCATTTTCTAATATTAATAAATACGCCACCTATATATCAGAGTTGTTTGAGCGCTTTTATATACTATGATCATACGTTACTGCAAGCATGTAGCTGAACTAGATCAGTGGCAAATATGAATAACAAAATTATCTACGAAACACCTGCTTTTATCTTGCTATCAACTAATTGTTGTATAAATTACAAGTACAAAAATAAAGTTTTGTTTATTTTTACTTGTACAAATAAAGCCTCTTGTATTGAGCAAACGGTAATGAGAATATTTCTGTTTCTGCCGTCACAGTTCAATTTCGGGTCCACTTCGCGGTCAGCGGTTAAACTATGTAGATTTCTTTGAAAAAAGTTAAAAAACAGACTTGGATTTAAAAACTAAACCTTAAAGCGTCAGTTGTAAATTGTAGGATATAAACAATAAATGTACATTGTCGGAAATACTAAATGTATGTGCACTCGCTAAGAAAGAAGAGAAAACCTGGACAAGAGTTGCTTTTCGTTCTGTTTCTAAATCTTGAACAAAATAAGTTTGATTTTAACGGGTAAATGTAATTACAGGTGACCAGATTATCAAAGCTTTACCTGTTATATTGCTAATATTTGACAAAGTTTAATTTCTATAACAAGTTAACTGCCCCAATAAATGTTGACATTACAGGAAAAAGTAATAAAAGTTATTTTATGACTTCAAAACAATAAATTCATTTATTCACGAAAAGAAATTTTGAAATTTATATTCTTACGGTTGCTGTTTTTCTTTTCTCTAATCTTTTATTCTAAAAATCACTCTTTACTTGTAAACTTGCATATTTTAACACAAGACTTAAAATTACAATCAGTGATAAGAAAACTGTTTCTTTTATTAGATTTGATTAAGAAAGGACTTATCTTTTTAGACAATCAGTCGGTTTTTATATACTGAAATCTATAAAACATTTTTTTTTTATATTTTATGAAATTACAAGTTAAAATATTACTAAACATGAACACATTAATAAAAGCTGCCCATTTAATAGAAAAATGGTAATCAAAAAGGTCAGGTCACAGGAAATAATTAAGCCTTCTACAATAAATAACTTAGAGCTCTTCAAAATAGACGAATAACATTAAGAAAAGAAAGTTCAGTGAAAATGGACTTCACACTAAACTCCAAAACATATAAATGAACTAAAATTAAAAGCATACAAGACTAACAAAGGCCAGAGGCTCCTGACTTGAGACAGACGCTAAAATGCGGCGGGGTTAAACATGTATTGTGAGATCTGAACCTAGCCAATGTAGAATAAAGAAATATATACAAAAATACAAGTTTTCTAAGACTAGACCACACAAGCGGCGACCAAAGACGTCGGTCATCGTTTATTGATGTGAAAAGGGGAGAAATAGAAACCATTTCATCCAAAAAGTATAAAATAAGAGAGTTTTATCATAAATACATTCTTCAAGGCCATACATTTTACGGCATGATGATACACTTTAACTAAAATTACTTATCGAGGTTATCTAGACGGCAACAGGTATATATTTTCATTTTCATCAAACAGCCCAACGAAACATATACCCAAAAGACAGCTGTACAGTCCTTTGTTACTGCACCTTTTTCATTGCACCATGTGTACTTTTTGTTCCTTGTAGCAATTTAAGATTCGTATATAAAGTAAGAACATTCTGTAGATGCTTTGTTTTTGTCCAAAATAAAATTTGATAAAGCAAAGCATATATTGACATTTCTGAAATAGAGATTTAAAAAAATATTATTTCCTTACAAAAAAAAATGATTATAAGGTCCTTTGTACTCTTATAAATTCCTTGTCTATATGCTACATTGTGCTTTTTTGTGCCCAAAGGAGGTCCTTTGTGGTGTTTAAGAGACAAAAAAACATGCTGCCATAGTGAACAGGAATGTAGAAAAATAAGTCTCAGGAAAAATAACTGTGTGAGTTTTTTTTTTTAATAAATTTGGTTTAAATTTTTAAATCTATAAATGATTTGGTCCAAAATTAGAGGTCATGCATAAACTCTACCTCTACCTCTATAGCCATGGCTCTTGGAGTGAATCACTTACTTTGGCCAGCATGTAATAGTTCAAGTGGTCTTTGTGACAAACCAGACACCTCCTACCCTATGCTTCAAAACTTTTACAGGTCTAGTGCTATGGGTAATTTTAGATACCATGCCTACCTCTATTTCTGGTAACCATGGGCCAGAGAAGAGCCGTGGTGTAGCGGTTAGCGCATCGGACTACTAACACAAAGGTTCCTGGTTCGATCCCCGTTCCGGGTTGAAAATTTCAGGGACATTTGCGAGTATGGTCTTGAGAAACGATGATAAATGGCTGACCCGTGTTAAGAGAGAGCCATATCTCTTGCACGTAAAAGACACCCTTGTAGATTTCGAAATAGAGCAGGCTAATGCCGCTACAAGGCAGCACTCGCACCCGCAAAGTTGCAATAACTTGTTTCCCAATCCATTATAAATACATATGTTTAAACTAACCATGGGCCAGCCCACATGGAAAATATCTTGGTGGTGAATAGGAAAGTTGGCATATTTGCCATACCAGGATACCCAAACCCCCATTCTTTGCTGACACACACGTATGAGTCTAAACTTTAATTGCTTTGGAACATGCCAACCTCTACCTCTATTCCCATGGCCCACGTAGAAAATCTCTTAGTTTGGTAAGCAGGCAATATCAAAGTTGGACTATGCAACATTCCGGGTCCCCATTAACATTTGCTGACAAACTCGTACAGTTGTAGGGTTTTAAATGCTATATTCCATTATAGAGGCCATTACCATTTTCTAGTACCATGGCCCAAATGGAGAATCTCTTAGTTTCCCAGCGGGCAATAGTAGAGATAAAAAAATAAATTGAGAATGGAAATGGGGAATGTGTCAAAGAGACAACAGCCCGACAAAAGAGCAGATAACAGCAGAAGGCCACAAATGGGTCTTCAACACAGAAAACAACAGAGAAAATACCGCTTCAGCTATGTGCCATACCAGAGTACCCCAATCCCCTACTCTTTTCTGACACGCTCATAAGGGTCTATGGTATAAGTGCTATAGACCATTTTAGAGGCCATAGCTACCAGGTACCACGGTCCACGCAAATAATGTCTTAGTTTGGCCAGCGGAAAATAGTAGTGCAATTCAGGTTACCTAAACCCCCACTCTTTGCCCTCAAATGCATACGAGTCTGAGGTGTAATTGCTTTGGGACATGCCTACCTCTACCTTTATTACCATGGCCCATGTAAAAAATGTCTGAGTATAGACACCAGAATTTATCATATTTGGACAACTAGTAGATGACAAACCGCGGTACCGTCTTCTGACCGATTGATTCCGAAGAACTCAAAAAGAAGACAAATTTGATACGTCAATGAACCAACAACCGAATAACACAATGACTAAAGAAAAACATCGAGATCTTTACATACATGTATAGTCTTTTAAGATCTAGTATTGACTATAGGACATTCATCGAGTACCATCTATGACTATAGGACATTCGACAAGTACCTGCTATTACTTAAGGACATTCAACAAGTTCTAGTATAACAGTAGGAATTCAGCACGTACCTGTTATATCTAAAGGACATTCAACAAGTACCTACTATACCAATAGGATATTCAACAAATAACTGCTATAACTATAGGACATTCAACAAGTACCTTGTATATGTAAAGAACATTCGTCAGCTACCTGTTTTTTCATAGGACATTCAACAAGAACCTACTATACCAATAGGATTTTCAACAATTAATTGTTATAACTATAGGGCCGGACATTCAACATGTACCAGCTTTAAATTAAATACATTCATCAGGTACCTTCCTTCTATAGCTATAGGACATTTCACAAGTTCCTACCATAACAATAGGATTTCAACACGTACCTGTTATGTCTATAGGACATTCAACAAGAACCTACTATACCAATAGAATATTCAACAAGTACCTGCTATAACTATAGGACATTCAACAAATACCTGATATAACTAGAAAACATTCAACAAGTACCCTCTATAACTGTAGGATATTCAACAAGAACCTAATATACCAATAGGATATTCAACAAGTACCTGCTATAGCAATAGGACATCCAACAAGTACCTGCTATAACTATAAGACATTCAACAAGTACCTGCTATGATTATATGATATTCAACAATTACCTGCTATCGCTATAGAACATCCAATAAGTACCTGCTGTATGTAAAGGACATTCATCAACTACCCAGTAATACTAGTAACATTTAACAAGTACCTTATATGACTACAGGACATCCAACAAGAAGTTACTTTACCAATAGGTGATTCAACAATTATCTGTTATAACAACAAGTACCCTCTATAACTATAGGACATTCAACAAGTACCTTCTATAACTGTAGGACATTCAACAAGAACCTTCCATACCAATAGGATATTCATCAATTACCCATTGTAGCTATAGAACATTCAAAAGTACATGCTATAAACATTCAACAAGTACCTGCTATATCTGAAGAACATTCAACAAGAACCTACTATCCCAATAGGATATTCAACAAGTACCTGCTACAACTATAGGACATTCAACAAATACCTGATATAACTAGATGACATTCAACAAGTATCTACTATTTTTCCTATAGGACATTCAACAAGAACCTGCTATACCAATATGATGTTCAACAAGTACCTGATATGACTATAGGACATTCAACAATACCTGCTATAACTATAGGACATTCAACAAGAACCTTCTAAACCAAAAGGATATTCATCAATTACCTATTATAGCTATAGAATATTCAACAAGTACCTTCTATAACTATAGGACATTTAACAAGTACCTTCTATATGTGGACATTCAACAAGAACCTATTATACCAATAGGATATTCAACAAATACCTGCTATAACTATAGGACATTCAACAAGTACCTGCTATAACTATAGGACATCCAACAAGTACCTGCTATAACTATAGGACATTCAACAAGAACCTTCTATACCAATAGGATATTCATCATTTACCTTTTATAGCTATAGAACAATCAACAAGTACCTGCTATAACTATAGGACATTCAACAAGTACCTGTTATGACGATATGTATTTCAACAATTACCTGCTATAGCTATAGGACATCCAATTAGTACTTGCTGTATCCAAAGGACATTCATCAACTACCTAGTAATACTATAGGACATTTAACAAACTTGTACCTTATATGACTACAGAAGATTCAACAAGAACTTACTATACCAATAGGTGATTCAACAATTAACTGTTATAAGAATAGGACATTCAACAAGTACCCTCTTTAATTGTAGGACATTCAACAAGAATTTTCTATACCAATAGGATATTCATCAGATACCTATTATATCTATAGAATATTCAACAAGTACCTGTTATAACTATAGGACATTCAACAAGTACCTGTTATATCTGTATGACATTCAACAAGAACCTACTATCCCAATACGATATTAAACAAGTACCTGCTATAGCAATAGAACATCCACAAGTACCTGCTATAACAATAGGATATTCAACAAGTACCTGCTATAACTATAGGACATCCAACAAGTACCTGCTATAACTATAGGACATTCAACAAGAACCTTCTATACCAATAGGATATTCATCATTTACCTTTTATAGCTATAGAACATTCAACAAGTACCTGCTATAACTATAGGACATTCAACAAGTACCTGTTATGACGATATGTATTTCAACAATTACCTATTATAGCTATAGGACATCCAATTAGTACTTGCTGTATCAAAAGGACATTCATCAACTACCTAGTAATACTATAGGACATTTAACAAACTTGTACCTTATATGACTACAGAAGATTCAACAAGAACTTACTATACCAATAGGTGATTCAACAATTAATTGTTATAAGAATAGGACATTCAACAAGTACCCTCTTTAATTGTAGGACATTCAACAAGAATTTTCTATACCAATAGGATATTCATCAGATACCTATTATAACTATAGAATATTCAACAAGTACCTGTTATAACTATAGGACATTCAACAAGTACCTGTTATATCTGTATGAAATTCAACAAGAACCTACTATCCCAATAGGATATTCAACAAGTACCTGCTATAGCAATAGAACATCCACAAGAGCCTGCAAAACCAATATGATATTCAACAAGTACCTGATATACGATAGGACATTCAACAAGTACCTGCTGTAACTTTAGGACATCCAACAAGTACCTGCTGTAACTATAGGACATCCAACAAGTACCCTTTATAACTGTAGGACATTCAACAAGAACCTTCTGTACCAATAGGACATTCAACTAGTACCTGCTATAAATGTAGGACATTTAACAAGAACCTAACAAACCAATAGGATATTCAACAAGTACCTGCTATAGTAATAGGACAACCAACAAGTACCTGCTATAACTATAGGACATTACAACAAGTACCTGCTATGACTATATGATATTCAACAATTACCTGCTATAGGTATAGGACATTCAACATGTACCTGCTATACTGTATGTCATTCAACAAGAACCTACTATACCAATAGGATATTCAACAAGTACCTGCTATAACTATAGGACATTCAACAAATACCTGATATAACTAGATGACTTTCAACAAGTATCTACTATTATAACTATTGGACATTCAACAAGAGCCTGCTATACCAAAAGGATATTGAACAAGTACCTGCTATACGATAGGACATTCAACAAGTACCTGCTATAACTATAGGACATCCAACAAGTACCTGCTATAACTATAGAACATTCAACAAGAACCTTCTATACCAATAGGATATTCAACAAGTACCTGCTATAGCAATAGAACATCCACAAGTAAGGGCTATAACTATAGGACATTCAACAAATACCTGATATAACTAAATGACATTCAACAAGTACCTACTACGATAACTGTAGGACATTCAACAAGTACCTGCTATAACTATAGGACATTCAACAAGTACCTGCTATGACTATATGTATTTCAACAATTACCTGCTATAGCTATAGGACATCCAATACCTGCTGTATCTAAATGACATTCATCAACTACCTAGTAATACTATAGAACATTTGACAAACTTGTACCTTATATGACTACAGGAGATTAAACAAGAACTTGCTATACAATTAACTGTTATAACAATAGGACATTCAACAAATATCTGATATAACTAGATGATATTCAACAAGTACCTACTATTATAACTATAGGACATTCAACAAGAGCCTGCAAACCCAATATGATATTCAACAAGTACCTGATATACGATAGGACATTCAACAAGTACCTGCTGTAACTATAGGACATCAAAAAGTACCTCCTGTCACTATAGGACATCCAACAAGTACCCTTTATAACTGTAGGACATTCAACAAGAACCTTCTGTACCAATAGGACATTCAACAAGAACCTAACAAACCAATAGGATATTCAACAAGTACCTGCTATAACTATAGGACATAGAACAAGTACCTACTATAGCTATAGGACATTCAACAAGTACCTGCTATACTGTAGGACATTCAACAAGAACCTACTATACCAATAGGATATTCAACAAGTACCTGCTATAGCAATAGGACATCCAACAAGTACCTGCTATAACTATAGGACATTCAACAAGTACCTGCTATGACTATAGGATATTCAACAATTACCTGCTATAGCTATAGGACATCCAATAAGTACCTGTTGTATGCAAAGGATACTCATCAACTACCTAGTAATACTATAGGACATTTAACAAGTACCTTATCTAAAGGAGATTTAACAAGAATTTACTATACAATAGGTGATTACACAATTACCTGTTATAACAATAGGACATTCAACAAGTTCCTGCTATAACTATATGAAATTCTACAAGTACCCTCTATAACTGTAGGACATTCAACAAGAATCTTCTATACCAATAGGATATTCATCAGATACCTATTATAACTATAGAACATTCAACAAGTACCTGCTATATCTGTAGGACATTCAACAAGAACCTACTATCCCAATAGGATATTCAACAAGTACCTGCTATAACTATAGGACATTCAACAAATACCTGATATAACTAGATGACATTCAACAATTACCTACTACTATAACTGTAGGAGATTCAACAAGTACCTGCTATAGCTATAGGTCATCCAATAAGTACCTGCTGTATGTAAAGGACATTCATCAACTACCTAGTAATACTATAGGACATTTAACAAGTACCTTATATGACTACAGGAGATTCAACAAGAACTTACTATACAATAGGTGATTCAACAATTACCTGTTATAACAATAGGACATTCAACAAGTACCTGCTATAACTATAAGAAATTCAACAAGTACCTTCTATAACTGTAGGACATTCAACAAGAACCTTCTATACTAATAGGATATTCATCAGATACCTATTATAGCTATAGAACATTCAACAAGTTCCTGATATATCTGTAGGACATTCAACAAGAACATACTACCCCAATAGGATATTCAACAAATACCTGCTATAACTATAGGACATTCAACAAGTACCTGATATAATTATAGGACATTCGACTAATACCTGATATAACTAGTTGACATTCAACAAGTACCTACTACTATAACTGTAGGACATTCAACAAGTACCTGTTATAAATGTAGGAAATTCGACAATAACCTACTTTACCAATAGGACATTCAACAAGTACCTGCTATATCTGTAGGACATTCAACAAGAACCTACTATCCCAATAGGATATTCAACAAGTACCTGCTATAACTATAGGACATTCAACAAATACCTGATATAACTAGATGACATTCAACAAGTACCTACTACGATAACTGTAGGACATTCAACAAGTACCTGCTATAACTATAGGACATTCAACAAGTACCTGCTATGACTATATGTATTTCAACAATTACCTGCTATAGCTATAGGACATCCAATACCTGCTGTATCTAAATGACATTCATCAACTACCTAGTAATACTATAGGACATTTAACAAACTTGTACCTTATATGGATACAGGAGATTAAACAAGAACTTGCTATACAATTAACTGTTATAACAATAGGACATTCAACACGTACCTGCTATAACTATAGGAAATTCAACAAGTACCTCTATAACTCTAGGACATTCAACAAGAACCTTCAATACCAATATGATCTCATCAGATACCTATTATAGGTATAGAACATTCAACAAGTACGTGTTATAACTATAGGACATTCAACAAGTACCTGCTATATCTGTATGACATTCAGCAAGAACCTACTACCCCAATAGGATATTCAACAAGTACCTGCTATAACTAAAGGACATCCAACAAATATCTGATATAACTAGATGATATTCAACAAGTACCTACTATTATCACTATAGGACATTCAACAAGAGCCTGCAAAACCAATATGATATTCAACAAGTACCTGATATACGATAGGACATTCAACAAGTACCTGCTGTAACTATAGGACATCCAACAAGTACCTGCTGTAACTATAGGACATCCAACAAGTACCCTTTATAACTGTAGGACATTCAACAAGAACCTTCTGTACCAATAGGAATTCAACTAGTACCTGCTATAAATGTAGGACATTTAACAAGAACCTAACAAACCAATAGGATATTCAACAAGTACCTGCTATAGTAATAGGTCAACCAACAAGTACCTGCTATAACTATAGGACATACAACAAGTACTTGCTATGACTATATGATATTCAACAATTACCTGCTATAGCTATAGGACATTCAACATGTACCTGCTATACTGTATAACATTCAACAAGAACCTACTATACCAATATGATATTCAACAAGTACCTGCTATAACTATAGGACATTCAACAAATACCTGATATAACTAGATGACATTCAACAAGTATCTACTATTATAATTATTGGATATCAACAAGAGCGTGCTATACCAAAAGGATATTCAACAAGTACCTGCTATACGATAGGACATCCAACAAGTACCTGCTATAACTATGTATGTTAAGGACATTCATCAACTACCTAGTAATACTATAGGACATTTAACAAGTACCTTATATACAGGAAATGTAACAAGAACTTACTATACAAATTCAACAAGTACCCTCTATAACTGTAGGACATTCAACAAGAACCTTCTATACTAATAGGATATTCATCAGATACCTATTATAGCTATAGAACATTCAACAAGTTCCTGCTATATCTGTAGGACATTCAACAAGAACATACTACCCCAATAGGATATTCAACAAATACCTGCTATAACTATAGGACATTCAACAAGTACCTGATATAATTATAGGACATTCGACTAATACCTGATATAACTAGTTGACATTCAACAAGTACCTACTACTATAACTGTAGGACATTCAACAAGTACATGTAATAAATGTAGGACATTCGACAATAACCTACTTTACCAATAGAACATTCAACAAGTACCTGCTATATCTGTAGGACATTCAACAAGAACCTACTATCCCAATAGGATATTCAACAAGTACCTGCTATAACTATAGGACATTCAACAAATACCTGATATAACTAGATGACATTCAACAAGTACCTACTATACTGTAAGACATTCAACAAAAACCTTCTATACCAATAGGATATTCAACAAGTACCTGCTATAACTATATGACATTCAACAAATACCTGATATAACTAGATGACATTCAACAAGTATCTACTATTATAATTATTGGACATTCAACAAGAGCCTGCTATATCAAAAGGATATTCAACAAGTACCTGCTATACGATAGGACATCCAACAAGTACCTGCTATAACTATGTATGTTAAGGACATTCATCAACTACCTAGTAATACTATAGGACATTTAACAAGTACCTTATATACAGGAAATGTAACAAGAACTTACTATACAATAGGTGATTCAACAATTACCTGTTATAACAATAGGATATTCAACAAGTACCTGCTTTAACGAAAGGAAATTCAACATGTACCCTCTATAACTGTAGGACATTCAACAAGAACCTTCTATACTAAAAGGATATTCATCCATTACCTATTATAGCCATAGAACATTCAATAGTATAATATATAAAGACAAAGGATAGTAGTTGTGTCATAGGAATGTCAACTTATAAAGTGTTATCAATGTTCCAGAAAAAAAAATCAAACATTTCAAAATTCTTAAACTAGAAAACTGAGGAGTTCATGAGTCGTCCTGAATATGCATGTCATATTTTGCCACTTGATTTACAATTGTTTACACAAGGCAAAGTCGTTGAATTGCTTTTGGGATACCGAACAGGACTTTTAACCCAATCATAAAACATAGGATACAAAATGTCCTTAGATCTGCCGATCCTATGACTCACAGAGTCGTGGACACATAAACATGGAATATGGGAAAATAACATTATTAAATGTTAATCCATATCATTATTAAAGAGAAAAAACTTCTGAATATAAATTGACAAAATGTGTGGATGACGCTTTACTTTTTGCGTCCATGTCATCAAAAGATTTCAGCTTCCCAATTGTGAACTTTCCATTTCTATGTAGCAACATTACAGCAGCGCCTGCATACGGAGTACATATCTCCCAATTGATACGATATTCCCGGACTTGTATGTCCTATAATGATTTCCTTGATAGAGGGTTGCTGCTCACAAGGAAGTTATTGAACCAAGAGTTCCAAATGGTGAAGTTGAAATCATCCCGTCGTAAATTTTACGGACGCCATCACGAGTTGGTTGACCGTTATGGAATAACCGTTCCACATATGATATCGGAATATGTTCCTTATGTCGTAACTACAATCCCTTCCTTTTCACGAATATGACCTACCGAATTAGACTATTTACCAGGTTTGTAATAACCATGATGAGCAACACGACGGATGCCACATGTGGAGCAGGATCTGCTTACCCTTCCGGAGCAGCTGAGACGAACCCCAGTGTTTGGTGGGAATCGGGTTGCTTAGTCTTTAGTTTTCTATGTTGTGCGTTGTGTTCTATTATTTGTCTGTTTGTCTTTATCTTTTTAGCCATGGCGTTGTCAGTTTATTTTCGATCTATGAGTTTGACTGTACCTCTGGTATCTTTCGCCCTCTTTCATCTCCTTCTAAAATTGTAATAGCTGTGATTTATTGATTGATGGTTGCTAAACGTCCAGTGGCAAATATTTCATGCATGTTCATGACGAGAACAAGTTAACAATAAATACAAAGAGTTGTTGCAGGGTTCTTATCGTGCAAAGAGCGTGTCACTCTCTTTACACGAGGCATCGGATTTAACGTCCCCATTCTGACCGGACGGGTCTGCAAATTTTGATACATCCCGCACAACCAAACGCCATACTTTGGCAAGCGTTTTACTGCCGGTCAGAAGAAGACCAAGTGACCATATTTCTATTCCCCAGTCACCCTTGGGGAGCTGTACTTGAATACTTATATTAAAGTTGTAATACTTTTAAAAAAAGTCGATATTTCAAGATTTCAAAAATCAAAACTTCAAATTACAGTCAAAATTTTGAGATTTAAAAAGTTCGAGTTAGAGTCGAAATTTTTAGATTTGAAATTTTAAAAGTTCGACTTAGAAACAAATGTGCCCATTTTATTTTTTACTATGTCCCTATATTTTTCTTATTGTTGATGGACGAACAGTTGCCTATAATTGCTTATACCCACTTCATTTGAACTTTGGTGAGATAGTTGTCTTATTGGCAATCATAGATTACCACATAACATCTCCTTATTCTTTTATTTGTTATAAAGAAATATCGTGTCACTGTACTACTAGTTTAACCTAGACACGTCATTTTTTTTTGGATAAAAGAAACAAGTTCACGGTAATTGTATGCATATGACTAATAGTTTGTATGTTCGCTTAGTCCAGACTCCAGGTTACGGAAATCGTATTACAAATATTTGAATGTAAAAAATTATGCAAGGATTGAAATTCCGTGTCTTATTTGACTAACAAAAAGATACCTACAGATCGATCGATAATTTAGTAAGTGGTAAACATGAATGTGACACTATGTTTTGACTTTTTCATGAACTTATAAAATATTGATATGAATAGATCTTTTCAAAGCTCTGATAGGGGCAAGGCAGAATATTTAACCACATGGCTATCACCAGAAGAGTAAAAAAATTACATTCAGTGGTACAATAAATTCCACAACGGCTTGCCACACGAAAAAGTTGCTTAGTCTATATGTTTGCCAAATATCGGTCAATGCTAATTTGTTTTGGTCATAACACTTCCGTAGGATTGAGTCCATATACATGGACAGATTATTAATTTGAAATTATTTTGGCAAATGCAGCAATTTTAAAAGAAAATTTATTTCAAAATTCAATATTTAATGGTTTATAATCATTAAATAGTTCAAAATTTCCTTAATTACTTGTCTGGGTCGATATAAGATATATAGTTCGAGTTGATTTAACCAAGGATTTGTATAGTGAGATCACTATACAAATCCTTGACTTAACATAGTCGGTCCAAAATTCATCATTAAAGCGTTTGAAAGATAATGATTGATTTGCCTTATAGTAAACGCTAAGGTAACATTCATGTTGATTTTTAATATTAATAAATGATTTTTAATGTTAAAAATCAGCGTATTATTTAATATTACAAATTCATTTATTAATATTAAAAATCAGACTGAATATTTAATATTAAAAATGATTTTTAATATTAAATATTCATTTATTAATATTAAAAATGACAGTATTTTTAATATTAAAATTGATTTATTAATATTAAAAATGATTTTGTAATATTAAAAATCATTTTTAATATTAATAAATGATTTTTAATATTAATAAATAGGAATAAATTCCACAACGGCTTGCCATATATTCTTTAATTTTGCCTGGTCGTAGAATTGAAATATGGTGCAATTTTTTTAAATAAGGTCAAAGGTTAGTGATTGAGTTTTTCACAATTGTCAATTTATTTCACAAGAGGTTATAAAAGTCTCCAAAAATATCTGAATTGTTACTAAACAAGAAATTCATAATGAAATAAACTGTGACACTTCATTTTTAACTTAATTTGAAAATAATGAAACCACCGAATGTACATTTTAAAGGGAATTCAGACTAGCAACAAAATAGAAGATGGAACAACCGAATCTCAATTCATTTTTTTTTTTTACATCGCATGTACTTCTAAAGATATATTTCTGAATTTTACGGCATTTATAAAAAGAATCGAAGTCAATTTGGTTTTTGCTTTGATGTATATTTATTGCCAGTCACAAATATTTCACATGGCAATTAAATCAAATGAGTGTAATGATGGACTAAAGTTTAAGCGTATATTCTAGCTCTATGAACTTTTTAGGTTTTATGTGCCTTTGCCTTACAAAAGCACACATTGACCCCTTAGAAAGAGTGGTTGTATGGTGTATTTTTGCAAACAAAGGGCATGACAACTTTCGAAAACCTGACATCAGTCATCGTTTTTATCGTCGTCTTCATCCAATATTGCTCGGTGAGTTAAATAATTTGTACAACCATCAGACTCTTCACATGAACAAATATTGGTATACGCGGATGATTTCTGTTGGTTGCATACATAGTTGTTATTACAAGCTTTTTCCCTTGTCCGTATACGTACAGACAAGGTCTTGAAGGAAATCTACTGACAAAGGTTCCTCAAAGAAAACCGAGAGATAAACCGCTTTTACCATCTTACCAATTTGAGTCTTTGTAAAGTATGATCACTGGTTTAGCAATATGAGAGTTTATCCAAACTTGCGTTTGCAGCATTGTACGTGGGATGTTCTGTAAAAACGTGTTTTCACATGGGGGAATTTTCACAAGACTGGCATCCTTTGTGGCGGCAAACTTTCACCCTTAGCTTGTTAATATCATCATGAAGATACCTGAACTTTCCCTTCGGATCATCCAATGAGGCGATAAATGCACTTCCAATCTTAACGGCGATTCCTAATCTCCCGTTTGAAAACTTATCGGATTTGACATAATTTTTTTGAATTTTGGTCCTCAATGCTCTTCAACTTTATACTTGTTTGGCTTTCTAACTATTTTAATCTGAGCGTCACTGATGAGTCTTATGTAGACGAAACGCGCGCCTGGCGTATCAAGTTATAAGCTTGGTACCTTTGATAAATATTATCATAACTTGGAAGATTGAAAAAAGAGCAAATTTCCTCTTCAAGGAGATAAATTTTATCATATTTACAACATTTCCACATGGTACCATCATCATGGAACAGAGCTGAAGGTATGGATATGCCAATATCCTGACTACAGACTCAGTCTCACGAACATTATCAAGAACTAAAGCACGACGAACTATTTTTACTGGGTTTATAAGTGCCTTAACAAAGTCACCTGATTTACACTTGAGTTTTGAGGTCTTGGTCGTATCATCGAAAGTATTGAGAGGAGACCTCGACATAGGACTGTAAAAGACATGGGTTTCAGACTCATTAGAGCAGCTTTCCACAAAAGATTTAACCATTTGGTTGCCACGTTCAAGAGATTTGAGAAGAGAATCATGAACATTTATTGAGGCTTTCATTTCTGTAGAAATACTAGTATTTATCAATGGCTTAGGATGATCGGCAACATTAAATGGATCGGTCATATTTGAATGCATATACCCTATCAAATCAGATACATTCTTCTTGTCTCGTGTCATTGCTGTTGGCTTGTTTTCTTCGTGTTCAATTTCTGCATCTGTGGCTAATCCCGATCTTGATCTCATTTCAGAACTAAAGTGCGCAAGGATGTGCCTTGTAAGCATCCATCGAAGTACAGCGGGTTTTTCCTTGTCAGTCCTATATGATGCCTTTACAACCTTTAGAATCTTTAGTAATAGTTTTCTCTGTAGCCATATCACTCCAGATACTATTTAAGGCTCCATGTTTATGTCTGATTGAAAACTCACCTGACATAAAGACAGATTTTACCGTTTCAGACAGATTCAACATATCCAATATGTATAGGCTGGTGTCCACCTAGCATAGTTCGTCCGATTGGTAATGAAAAAGCATCGCAACATTGCAGCTACCATTTTCAAATGTAAAAGCCACTACCCATTCCGTTCAGCCCTAATGTTCTGTAACAATATCTCAACTGCACGAAGAAACATATCCCAAAATGCGAAGGTTGGTGATAGTTTACAAGAGTGTATTCTGAATTCTTCAAACAATGGCAACATATGTTCTTTAAAATTAGAAAAAAAAAATTGTGCAATACCTTCAGCGCTTTTGGGTGTTTCAGCAAATGAACTGTGACATACATTTGGCTCAATATTAATTGACGATTTTCGTCTTAACACCAATTGAAGAATTATTTTAAATTAAACAAAAGAGCCATGAGAGCTAGCCTAGCTCATATACCAAAGTTCGTCCTCGAACACGTCTGGAATAGACCATTTTGCATTCGGTCAACAGCATACAATTAATTGTCAAATGTTTGCACAGCATGTTGTTGACCAGCACGTTTTGACATATCTAAACATTGTTTCGTAGTTGTAAATACTATTGCCATGTCGAGGCTTGGCATCTATAACCGGAGCATAGGCAACAGACGATATTTCAGATTTAGCCTTTTGTAAGAACCGGTCCAAAATGAAACAATGTGTTCAGTGCTTTCTGCAGAAAATGGAATGGAATCTAAGTTTTGTCTCGAAAGAAGTCGCAGAAAAACAAAAGACAGGACAGATATATCTCGGATTTCGATGAAACAAGACACAATCTTCCCATAAATATTAGAATAACGAGGAGGTCCATAACGTTCTGTTGGCTTGTCGAAAGATAAACATGCCATAAGATTGGTATTCGAATAATTCAACGTCAAAGATCTTTCTAGTCCCCGTTTAACCTTTATGGAACTCATGTAAGCCTTTGATAATTCGTTTTGATACTGAAATACAACTCTAGCCATGGAGTGAAATGTATTTTTACCATCGATTGTTTTAGCATTTAAGTCAATATTTTCTGCTCTCTCTTGTATAATACGACCACCTTTTCTAAATACAGCAATACCATTAGGTACATAGGACATGTCTTGGATTCTGTCTATTTCCAAATTTGCTAAACTAGTCCGATATCTACGTACTTCAGAATAGGATGCACAAAAACCATGAGAGTTTGGTTTTTCAATAAAATATTTAGAGCCAAACTCATGGTGTAACTGTAATGCCAAAGCAAGATGAAATGGGGTTAACAGGTTTATGTTTAAAGCAAGTATGCATTCTGTTATTGCCAGGACTTTTCGCAGTTTGTCGACAGGAAGTTTAGAAACATTACAACTATCTTTCAATGAGTATCAGAATAACGAGGAGGTCCATATCATATTCATTGAACTATAATGCAAAGTTAAAAATCCTCATTAAAGTTAATTTATAAGAAATACTGACTTGGAATGGCTTCGTAACTTTACAATAGGAAGTTTAAAACATTTTAATTCGGAAAATCATGAAATTATCAATGTATTCTAAATTTACAAACGTTGTAACCACTTCTTTAAAATAATACAGAGTTTGCTTTCGCTAACTGAGTGAAAATGAACAAAATTTAGAAAAAAAATAAGGAATTCTAGTTTTACATTATGAATAAACAATTAAACTCTGTATAAAATGCAATATCATATGTCAAAAGACCAAAAAAAAGTAACAAAATTCAAATTTTTTCCCATCTTGAAATTTAAAAAAAATCCTAATGTCTTTTTTCTTTCCATTTTATAAAAAACTGCACCGCATGAAATGTCTACGACCGGGCAAAAAAGTTAGCTTAAGGTATTGGCTTTGCAAAAAAATCGTTTTTAGCCTGCAGGTATGCCGGTCCATTAAAGTCGTAAAATAAGCACCTTTTTCTTGATCTGTCACTCCACTATATGCATGGAAACAGGGACTTTCTATACTAAAATATATAAAATATAGTATAGAAAGTCCCTGATGAAAATAAACTACAAGAAATAGCCTCCTTACATGTTTCATAAAAGTAAATCGGGAGTATTTTAGTGGTGATCCCTGCATTTAAGGGAGACCAGTTTGTATTTAAAATCAGACCATCGGATGAGAGGACCCTTTTGATTTATTAGGAAGTGTAGCACACCTGTAGTTATTGTATTTTTAAGAAATTCAAGAGTTTGACGCATAAATCGCGTAGTTCCTGTTAATATTTTTTCAAATTTAAATTTTGAACCATTGATATATCCCAAGTGGAGGTATATGATACAAATCATGTCATAACATTATTCATATCAAATACATCACAGGACTGGCAATGCATCTGATATGAAAACTGGCATGTACTAGTATTATAAATCTGATAATACATTTATTGAACATACTGACAAATATGGATATCCTAAAGCACCTGTAATTTTATGCATTGATGAATACGAAGTTGGCAATGTAATAATACATTTAACAATTAGCATATAACGATAGTCAGATAGGATACAAAATATCGAAATAATACTTATGCTTAGTCAAATGATCATTTAAATTTTCGTTGCATTTTCTTAATAGAAATTTTCGTAGTTATAGACACAGGAAGGCGTGACACAATTGCACGTAAAAGAGGTTAGTTCGATAATTTTGTTCTTATTAGACCACACCCGCGACATCGCGGGTCCGTGACTGAATTAAAGTATCTAATTATGTATAAGCCTTATTTTTAATCTGGATTTTAGTATTGGTATTGTCATATGATAAAGTCATGTTGATTATAAGAGGCACGGTACGTTTTCTCTGCTTTCAAAATTTTTCTGTTTGAACCCGTCGACCTGAAACTTATCAATTATTTGTAACATTAATTATTTGAAAAACAAAAGGGCCTGGAGTGGTGTAATTTGTAATCAACAGCATTGTCCTATATTAGTTATATATAAAGTTGAATTCTTTGATTCGCCGTTTTTACGTCATGCCGGCTAAAAAATTGGAAACTGTACCTACGCCTTTATTTCAAGTCTGGATTTTTAGTATTTGTATTGTCATCTTATAAAGTTAAACTGATTAAAATACTACTAACGGAAACAATGTGACAATGATTGAATTTAGTTGTGTCAACCTTGTATAATGACGAAGTTTAGGTGTGATTATGACCCGTGTATATAGCAAATGGTGGTGCGCCTGACAGATGCGGAACGTACAGATTAGGTAATAGGTAACAGGTGACCTATACTATTGGTATCGGTATCGGATTCGACCCGGAACTTAATTGTTAATTATTGGTAATATTAATTATGTGGAAAACAAAGGGCCGGGAATGGTTGAATTTTAATCAACACCATTGTCCTATATTAGTTATATATAAAGTTGAATTCTTGGATTTGTCGTTTTACCCCATGCTGGCTAACAAATTGGACCTCGTTATTTTAGGTGTCAGACCACCAATTAAATAACCCTATCTGTTCAACCAAATTTTGCAATTTTCACAGCTTTCTAAATATTTTACCTTAAGTTTAACTTCATAGAAACCAGGTATATCCTGAATTGTACATGTATCAGCTTTCTGTATGCCAATTTTCAACATACCTTTAAAGCCTTCTAAGAAAAAACTGACCTTCAAAAGAGGTACTTCAAAATAACCCTGGTTTTCTGGAAATCTTAAATTAGTATACTATGGAGCGCATTAATCCTCAAATTTTAATGCAAAGTCGTAGACAAGTAAATTTTGGCTCAAAATGGTCTACATATATTTCTCTTTCACCAAAAGTTACATTTCTGCAAATTTGTTGGTTAGTTTAAGTAAACAATGACATCAAAAGCACTATTTTTTGTCAGAGTAGGGCTACTTTTACATACGTTCTAAATTAGAGGGAGTAATTGGTAGTCTGACACCTTTAGTATTATAGATATATTTATGTTTTCATTTTTATGTTGAATAATCACCATTATATTATTTGATATATGAAAGGCAAATAGTAGGTTTACATTTCATTAAATTCTTACAAGGGGTTTAGGAGAAAAGGCAACAGTAAAGTTCATGGTTGGCTATGGGACACACACAAAATAATTCGGATCGAAAAGCGAAGAAGGGCATGAACATTGACATTACATGTTGAAGATTCTGAAAAATTATGACAACATTTCTTTAAATTGTAATTGGGAAATTAAAAGCAGCAGCGGGTACATATATGTCACTGTGGATACTATAGTGTGCGTATATGACACAGTCAATGCCATGACAAAGTTAATTAAGAAATCATTCGGATAAAGTTGTGAGCAAACTGAACATATCAGATGAGAAAGGGTCTTTGAAAATACCCAATATTCTGCCGAACGATTGCAAAACAGAAGGAACACAAAATTAAGACAAAAAGACGAATTGACTGACGAAATGCTAGTGGGTATTCTTTTATGTATATTTCTAAAAAACAAAATAATATCTGCTAGATAGAATCTAAGTACTTAGACACTAAACCAGTAAACGGATTAGCGGAAACGATAATTATAAAGTTTTAAAATGATGATCAGCTTGCGTGTTGGCTAAGATATAAGATCAAGATTGCATATTTCTGAACTTATACTTTACATTTAGTTCTTAGCCATTTTATTGAATCTAAACAATATTCGACTCAAGTCTGACCATACTTACCCAATTCTGACATTCAATCCATATTAGACACCAAAAGAATATACAGAGAGAGGTAAAGGGTTTTGATTATCATGAATATATAAATATGTGGGAAAACAATTTTCTTCAAATCAATACCCATTCAAATTCACTATCACTAAAACGTATATCCAAATTATAAAAGTCTAAAATAAGCAATTAACAATGCATGAGTTCGATAGTATGATCAACATTTCGCGTGTATGTCAGTGTAGACGCCATCTAATCAACCATCGAGGTGACCTCCGAAGACTGTCGACGGCCATATAGTCCGATATAAACATAAACATATATATTAATAGATAGCGAACTCGTGCAATTGTATTTTTCTAGGTCTGATTTAGTTTTTACATTATAGGTGATAAATATATGTTAATCACCGTTTTTACCTGTATATAATTGATTTTTTGTTGATCGAATCAGTCAATCAAATGGTTTATCCTTGTTTCACTTTCAATCTTGACATTGTTTTCCTTTTAATAACTGAAGACGCCTAGTTCATGTAACCCATCTCTAGCTAAGGGGTTAAATTAAAGCTCACATGAATGCGGATTCAATGAGGTCGAATTATTCACTTGCAAGTGAATAATTCATCAGCTATGTTCCTTAGCTTATTTTGATAAAATTGAACCAAACTGGCTGCTAAAAGCGAATTATCATTTCACTATTTCACTTTCATTAATGATTGAACAAAAAATCATATCTAAATTTTTCGATATCTCGTAGCGAATGCCCTTTAAAAAGTTTTATACCTAATATATTATTAATTTGACAGTAGAGGAGAAAAGGTGGTTTTCATCTTCTCAGGTTTTACAAGTTAGACATGCATGTTCTTTGGTCTCGAGGTAATTTCAGATATCTGCCCTTTTCTATAAGTAAATTATGGTCACTGATTCTAATTTTTGTAAATAAGCGTTTAAGTGCAATATAAATGTGAATTTGCACAAATGCGACATTGACCTGGAGGATCAGATAAATGAAACAACAAAACAATCTATGACCAAAAGACCATCTCCAGTTATAGACTAAGACGTATAGACGATGTTACATTCTTTTCATGGACTTTATACAGCATTTGAAATTTACTTAGTTAATTCATATATTGACATTTGTGGTAGAAATGATTGCACTTCCATATTATAAACTCTATAGTTATTAATTTGACAAGTTTTTGCGGTTAGTTTTGTGTATTAGCATAATTTGATTTTCCTAAGTCGTTAATTGCTTTTAGAAAAGTAAACCAAAATTGAATACATATTTTAAACAGTACTCTCGTAAAATCATCCGTATATTTATGATTTTTCATTAATACCGTTGAAAACATGCTTAGTTTGCAGTGTTGTTCATTTTCTAAGGGTATACATGCATGTTACAATGTAATTCACATTGTTGATATATATATATACTGTGAGGTTAAATATACCGTGCAAATGATATAGCATTGAGTTTGAGTCTTCGAAAGCTGTAGTATTTGATGATAACTGATTTATTTGCATAATAATTTTTTAATGTTTTGAAATCTCACTGACCATCTGAAACAAAATGGATTTGTTTTTTTGTTGGGCGGGGATGTTAGAATGTGGATTGGCTTGAAATTAAACTTTGAAGCTTTGAAACTTTTATTTCACAAAAGGCCTCACATGAGGCATGATAGTACAAACAATACAATATAACAAATATAATGCGTTAACAAAATTAAACATATGTACATGTATAGAATTATCCAGGAAGGTAAATATCACTTAAATATTACAGAATAAAGACAAGCCAACAAGAGTGAATTATCATTACTATTCATTAGTTCATGGAAACTATCAACATTTGTTACTTTACATATATCTGCAGGTAAAAGCTTTTGTCTCTCAACATTGAAAAAAGTACAGTTAAATATAGAGTGAAATTCATCACCCAATTCTTCTTTATTACATAAATCACAAACTCTTTCTGACCTATCTATACTAAAAATCTACCGCATTCAATAGGTAATCTATGACTATCACATCTAGATTTACAGAAGTTGTGTCTTAAATCAAAAGGTAATACAATTAAATAAAATAATTTTCCATACCAAATTCCGCCTTTACATTCTGAAATTTAAAGTTTTAAATGAAATGAATATATTAGTCTTCTTATCATTTACAAATAAATCGTGGTAAATAGATATATTACAATGCTTTCCAACAAATTGATTATTCCAAGCATCAACATATCCACATTCAATTAAAATATCTTTTACATAATCTAACCATTTAGAATGATAAACATCACCACAGTCGAGTCTATACAAAAGTCAAATAACAGAAATACCGAACTCCGAGGAAAATTCAAAACGGAAAGTCTATAAACAAATGGCAAAATAAAAAGCTCAAACACATCAAACGAATGGATAACAACTGTATTATTCCTGACTTGGTACAGGCATTTTCTTATGTAGAAAATGGTGGATTAAACCTGGTTTTATAGCTAGCTAAACCTCTCACTTGTATGACAGACGCATAAAATTCTATTATATTGACAACAATGTGTGAACAAAACAAATAGACACAATAGGTAAAATGTCAAAAATAGGGCACAGCAGTCAATACTGTTTTATAATCTCAATCACTATAACAAACAAATATGTCAACAAAGAAAAACAAAAGGCATATAGACAAAGCACACGAGCAAAATGAAAGACAAGAATACAAAATTTACCATAGCACAATAACACAATGACGGGATGTATAAGTACCGAGCCACGTCAAATGGATATTACCAAAAATAGACTAAACAGTAAAAGTAATAATTTACAAAGACAAATAAAAGAACACTATAACACGTTATTAAGATGATAAACAACATCAGTACCTAGAATCTATACTTCAAGACCATTGTGTATTATTTGTGAAGTTGATACGGAATATTTATCAACAATGTCTTGGTATCTTCCGATGAACTTCTTTTAGAAAAAGGACGAGACGTTCTTTGACATAACCCTGGTAAACCCAACATTTCGTACAATTTATATGAAATTTTTCTTTTACCCTTTACAATACGTTCCAAAAAGCAATCATTCTTGCTTAAATGCGAACAGACATAGATACTCTACCAAGTTCATATACAATACAATTAGGTGTACATTTATTTAACTTTCATAATATATTTACAAAATTTTAAATGCAGAGAGATTCAACAATATCATTTGCTATACTCCCAAACCTCGGCACCATATAACAGAATAGGTGCAACCATAGCATCAAACAATTGTAGTAATATATTTATTGGTAAACACAATTTTCTTGCTTTACGCAATACAAAAAAAATAGCTTTTCTGGCTTGTTGTACCAGTCTAGACTAGTTACTATGAAAAGTACCCTTCTAAAAATATTATGCAAAGATTTTGAATTTATCAATAAAAGATAAACAGTCATTATTGTACATCAATGAGCATTTTCAGCCTGTTTACCCTTGGAAAATATAACAATATTAGTTTTGAATGTATTTACTTTAAGTTTCCATGTTTCCCAATATAAATACATTGCATTCAAGGCAGACTGCAATTCAGCAGCAGATTTAGCAAAATGATAGTGTAGTCAGCATATGATAACAAATGCAATTTGAAATAACCGTTAGTATCATCGTTATCAAATAATAGATGTGACATGTTACAAACATCACTTAAACCACTATAAGCATGTGACATAAACTCAATGAGATCATGTTTGATGCAAAAATCTGAACAATTAGAACCATCTCACACATGACTTCGCATTTTATACAAATTTTGTATCACAATCAATAATTTGACATCTATACCATTGCGCAATAGCTTCTGCCATAACAAGACTCTGTTCACTGAATCAAACGCTTTATGATAATCTACAAAAAAAGTAAAATCACAAAAACTGAACTCCGAGGAAAACTCAAAAGGAAAGTCCCCAATCAAATGGCAAAATCAAAAAAAAAATAATTACATCAAACGAATGGATAACAACTGTCATATTCCTGACTTGGTACAGGCATTTTCTTATGTAGGCACAGTATAATTTTTTCTTCTTAATAAATACAGATCAATTAGACGTTTTAAAATAAAAATATGGTCGACTGTGCAATGTCCTTTTTTAAATTCTTCACATAACAAGTCTAAACTTTCCAAATAGCTAAACAATCTATTATTTAGAATACAGGTAAATATTTGCCATAACAACTCAATATTGTTATTCCTCGATATTTGACAATATGCAGGATCGCCTTTCTTTTATAATCAAAGTACTGAAGTACTGAACATCGGATGACCACAAGTTCTTGTGGATGGTTTAGCACTTGTCTCAGAAAAATCACATATCTATACCTGAAAGTGAGGTTAATGTACAGATATATTTTTTCTGAGACAAGTTTGTGCGTGGATGATAAATAAATGACAGGGAATTCAACCTCATCGTAATAACTATTATATTGTAGTGATACAAATCAGTATACTCTGGTTTGTTGTTATATATTATATTAGTATTTGTATATTATACTTACATGTATATGTAATTTTCATCCATTTGTATATCATTCTATTCTACTATATTAATAATAGTGCAGTGCAAGTGCATGGTGGACACTCTTCTGTAATAATTGATTTTTCTAATAGATTGGATTTGAGTAGGCATTCATATTTTCATATTTTCCTGCAAAACGTTCTATTTTCCATGCAGAGTTATCGGTCCTGAGAGAGCAAGGATCGATAACTCTGCATGGAGATTGCAAACGTTCTTGAGATATTCTTCCGCGTGCGTTAACACTTTTCTGTACATGTGCATAGATATTAAAGATTTTTTACTTATATATATATATATATATTTCTAACGATAAAACATTTTCATATTATTAATTTATGTTCTAAAAATATTTTAGGAGTATCCATTTAAAAATGAATTTATGACAAGCGATAAAGAATGTTATTTTGCACTCGATAATGTCCGCGTATTTATCATGTTTATAGATCGGTTACAATCCCAATACGAAAGTTACGTAATGGAAATCTAGGCGACAGCAATTCACCGGAATGCCCTCACGGTCACCCGATGTAAAAGGGCAGATGACACCCTTTGTCTAAGAGTCTGGCTAAATACTACTATCAAATACAATATTAAATATTTTAACAAAGACAGGCATAAGTTTACTAGCAGCATGTTTCAAAAATTCATTAAGTATCATATCATAGATATAAGCTTTGGTTTTTTTCAAAGATTTAATTGCATTAGCAATTTCCTGTTCACAAATTGACTGATTAATAACCGTATCACTAACATTTTCAGGCAAAATAATATCAACATAATTTTCAACAGTATTCAGATTTTAAAATGGTTAAAAATACATCAAGAGCAACCTTCTGTGTATTTTTTACCTTTATCATAACCTTTATTCAACAATGACCAATACGACTTAGGATCTGTGGTATGCAGACCACGTAGTTTGCTAACAAATGGCCTTTTGATACTCATTAAATTGCATTTTAAAGTCTTCTTATACTCTTTGCTTTTACATACCATATCTTAATTGTTGAACAAATTCTATAAAAATACTTTTTGACTTGCGATATTCTTTACGTTTTACATGACAATTACTATTGAAATACCGTTTACAGCGTAAATTTTGACGTTCTAAATTTTTCTTTACATTGCTATTATTAATTTCAACAAACATATCTGCATGCTCAGCAGCATTCTTAATAATACTATTACAATCATCTACAGCCTAATTGATAATTACAATTTGTTTTTGAGAATCAATATCTTTAGTCCATTCAAGAGTTCATCTATGCTGTTATCGTCTAATTTTTCCGTGAAAACTTCAGCTCGATCGTTGGCCCATCTCGGTTTTACAATAGATTCACCTTCACAGGCGATTACAATATCAGAGTCATTTGTAATGTCTAAATCAACTGAAACATTTAAGTTATAAACACTTGCTATACTTGAACACAATTGTAAACAAATAGGATTATGAACATCACTAAGTATTGGATCAAATGGTAAAACATTAAAATCAGTTTCTGCTCTAAATAAAGTTGGTGATACAATCGCATAGTCAATAAGTGAATTATTACTTGTTGAATGACCAATACCTCTATCGCTACCCACTCTACCATTTGCAAAGAAAAGTTATAAACTTCTACATAGTTCTAATAGTCTTTGCCACATTTGTCAACTTTACATTTATCTGGTGAATCTCTTACAACTGAAATTCCACATTCTCTAATATACGCAAATTATTGAGAAAAGTTTGATCAACATTAGGAACATTGCAAAAATCAAGTATACTATATTATTATCAATAACAACAAATTCATTAACATCACTGGTATGTGCATTAAAGGATTTTAGTTACTTTCAAGAGAAAAGTAATTGTTTGGTTGGTAAATGTAATGTAGAAATTTCCATCTAAACAATGTCAATTTATTATCTTGGATATAGTTTAAGATAAAGTACAACTAAACCTTTGTTCTCTTTTCCTTGTATTGTTATCTTAATTAAGCATTCTGTCCATTTTGAAATCCTATTGCCTTCTCATAATATTTATTTAAAAGGGAGATGTAAATGTCTTTAGAGGAATTTTTTATTGATACCATTTTTCATTCTCCATCTTGAATTTAAATTGAACTTTAAATTTGTTTTAATTGATTCTTCTTTGTCAGTTCTTGTAACCAGTTTTATGCGACCGCAAATTTATTTGCGATAGTATTATGTTATGGTGTTGTCTGCGTCTGCGTCTGAAGACATTTTGGTTCGCAGATAGTAACTTGAGAAACTTCAAAAGGGTCTAACAAAACAATTTTTGTCAGGTTCACAGACAATAACTTGAGTATAAGTGTATGGATGTCTATTAAATTTTAGCACAAGGTTCCGTACCACAATAGAAAGGTTGGGATTTATTTTGGGGTTATTGTCGAAACTGTTTGGGAATAAGGGGCCAAAGAGAGGCCAAAAACAAGCATTTTCATGTTTTAGGACAATAATTTGTGTATAAGAGTATAGATTTCTATGAAATTTTACCACAAGGTTCCATACTTCAAAAGGAAAGTTTGGATTGATTTGAGGTGTCATGGTCCAAACCGTTTAAAAATTATAAGGGGTTGAAAAGAGGTAAAAACAAGGATTTTCTGATTTCTGAAAATGACTTGATCATAAGTCTATTTGTTTCTATTTCATTGTGATATACCATAAAATAAAGTTTAGGATTGATTTAAGGAGTTATGACACTATTGATTAATTAAAAGGGCCACAACCAATACTTTGTATAAATTGCTTATTTTTTAGAAATTCCAATGGGGTTTAATTCATAAGTCTTGAATTCTTGGGAGTCTTTAATATGCTGAATCTTATTGGATATTTAATATTTAGATTTTAGGTCTGTTTTGAAATGATTCATATTAAGGTCTAAAGGTTCCAAAATTAAACTTTGTTTGATTTCTTTTAAAATTAAATTATTGGTGTTCCTTGATATGCTGAATCTAATTGTGTATTTAAATCTTTTAATTTTGAGGCCTGTCTTCAAATTGGTCCACATTAAGGGCCTATTTATTTAAAAAAAAGGATTCTTGGGGTTTTTGATATGCTGAATCTAAGTGTGTATTTAGATTTTAATTTGGGGCACAGTATTCAAGATGGTCCAAATTGGGGTCCACAGTTGAACACTGTTTGATTTCATTAAAATTAAATTGTTTGTGTTATTTGATATGGTCAATCCAACCGTGTTTTAGATTTTTTATTCTGCGCTTGGTATTCAAAGTTGATCCAAATTTGGGTCCAAAATTAAACTTTGTTTGATTTCTTCAAAATTAAATCATTGGTGTTGTTTAATGTTTGCAATCTTGCAGTGTTTTATTTTTTTTTATTTTGGGTCCGTTTTTCAAACTGGTCCAAAGTATCCAAAATAAAACTTTGATTTTGATTTTAACAAAAATGAAACAATGTGGTTATTTGATATGCTGAATCCAACTATGTATTTAGAATTTGAATATTGGACCATAATTTTTAAATGATTAATTTTTAAAATTATTTGAGAACTTATACCTCATTCATTCTGTGTCAGAAACTATGCTATTTTTACATATATGCTCAGAATCTAAATTTAGAGATGTTATTGGACAAGTAACAGAAATTTTAAGTTGGGTCATAGTTGAAAATAGATATAACATCATATCTAATTTTAGAGAACTATTTTTGTGGTTTATATCACTGGTTAATGGAAAATAAATTGGGTCACAGACAATAACTTTAGTATAAGTGTATGGATGTGTAAGAAAGTTTAGCACAAGGTTCCATACCACAATAGGAGGATTGGGATATTAAATAGTTAATTAAGCTCTACATTTATAGATTTATTGTAAACTAATAGAAATTTTGAATGGAGTCATAGATTTCCTGATTCAGATATATTAATTGTGGTGATAATTGTGTATGTATTGTTTTCTATTTAAAGATTGTTAACGTGTTTGAATATTTTCTTATGGTGGAAAATTCCTTTGGAAATTAAAATAGACCTTTGTCCATCTGTTGAAGTGGAAGTGTAGGTAAGTGAAGTTTTTAAATACAATTGTGCCCTATATTATGTTATGTTACATCTCAATAAAAAATATTTTTGATAATAAAGTATTTTTATTAAAGGATATATTTCATTGCAATACATTGTGTAGATAAAGTTGATGACATTGATAGATGTGTTGCAGATATTAGTTTGTGACAAATGAAAACAGAATATTGGGAACTATTAATTATATATATAAAGTTTGATTACACTTAGTGTTTTTAAATAATTTTCATCTTTTATCAAGATAACAAAACATGTGGTTATTAACAATCACACAGTTAATTGGAGTGACAGATTTATTTGAAAATATTGTGTTTCCTAAGTGTTGTTGATGATAAACTCTGTGGGAAGGTATAAATATAGTTTGAAATTTACTGTTCATTATTAGATATATTTTAGATAATTTTTAAAGACATTGTATTAATGATAAATGATATTTTGGATTTTTTTTCTTTTCTTTGGTAAATGGTTTGCAGTATTTTGTGGTAGATTTGTTTGTTATTCTGTATAAAATTTTCTAAATCTATATATATATATATTTATGAAGCGAACTCCTTTAAAAACTAAGCTTATAGTGTTTATTAATAAACCTGTTTTCAGATTTTTGATTTTGGCCCAGTTTTCAAGTTGGTCCAAATCGGGGTCAAAAATTAAACTGTGTTTGATTTCAACATAAAATGAATATATATAGGGTTCTTTGAAATGCTTAATCTAAACCTGTATTTAAATTTTGGATTTTGGGTCAAGTTTTCAAGTTGGTCCAAATCAGGGTTCAAAATTCAAACTTTGTTTGATTTCAACAAAAATTGAATTATGGGGTTCTTTGAAATGCTGAATCTAACCATGTATTTAGATTTTGGGCTCCTTTGTTAAATTGGTCCACATTGAAGTCCAAAGGGTCCTAAATTAAACTTTTGTTTGATTTCATTAAAATTTGAATTCGTGGGGTTCTTTGATATGCTGATTCTAACCATGTACTTAGATTTTGGATATTGGACCATAATAGGTAAATATCCAATATCCAATTTCAAATTTTCAGTTCTTTGACCACATTCATTCTGTGTCACAAACCTATGCTGTGTCAAATATTCAATCACAATCCAAATTAAGAGCTGTTTTAAGCTTAAATGTTGTGTCCATACTTGCCTAAACTGTTCAGGGTTTGACCTCTGTGGTCGTATCAAGATTGCGCCTATCGGAGCATTTTTTTGTATTGCTTTCATCAATTTAGATTATTCTGAAAACCAATGAGCATGGCAAGATAGTTTATCTATAATCATATTGTGATTAATTTTTCCTTTATCATCAATTATGTCATTTACAAATAAAACTTTACTGTTTATCCATTTTTTAAATGAGACATTTACCATTTGATTTGATGTATTTATTGCCCCATATAACATGTATAAGTTGATCTAATTCTTTTCAAATTTTGAATTTATCCATGATATGATTATTTTTAAGTAAAATTCTGGAACAATTTCTTTTAGTTTATTAGTCAACTTAGTATTGTTGAAATTCATTTTAAATATAAGGAATTCTTGTCCAAATTTGTCTAAGTAAAATTTTGGTAAGACTTTCCAATTCGGTGAGACTTTTATCCAATTAATATATATAGATTCCATATATTTATCTATGACTATCATTTTAAGCCCGCCAGTATGATACTTTTACTTATTATAAGTCTTTTAACTTTTCTTGTTTATTGTTCCATATAAAACTATATATTTATATTTATAATTTTGCCAAATCCAAGATATAATACACTATTCAAAGTAGATGGGGCAATCATTTTTTGAATTTTTCAAAGGCATGTGACTCGTTAGAATGGGAATTTATGTATTGTTCATTATAGAAATTTGGCTTTCAGAAATCTTTACTGAAGTGGATGAATACTTTTATACAGATATGAAGTGTTGCATATTAAATAATGGGGATTTCAAACCTTTCAGCAATGGGCGCGGGGTCCATCAAGGGTGTGGCGTGAGTTCTATAATTCTCGAAAATGCTGTTGGAATTTAAGTCTGTAGATTAAGACAAGATAAAAATTAAAAGGTTTTCAAATTAAACTAGATTATAAAACCCATACTCTAAAATGAAGCCAGCTTGCAAATGACACCACTCTATTTTTAAATTCAAAACAAGAAGTTTCATTAACTTGCAGCATTATCGACTGATATGGCTCGGAAATTAAAAGTCCTGTAACGATCAGGTTGAAAACATAAAGTGGACACAAGAACCGATAGAGAGTTTTGGGAATATATCTTGGACTTAATGAAAATGAGTGTAAAATATAAACTTGCAACGGCAAAACGAAAATCTGAAAAAATAATTAAGGACTGGAATAAAAGAAAATTAACTATGTTAGGTAATATAACTCTTGTTAAATCATTAATCCTACCGAATATCACTTATGTTGCATCAGTAAAAAATTGTATTGCACCGAGAATGCGGAGCCTTATAGTTTTCACTTTGTCCGTCTATCCGTTTGTCTGTCCGTCCGTCTGTTCGTCTACAAACGTTGTAGGCGCAAAACTCGAAAGGTATAAGTAGAAGGCCAATGAAATTTCCCACAGTTTTATGCATAAGATGTAGATTTGCATTTTATATTCGGTAAAATTCGGCCTATTAGTTTTGGAAAAACTTTGTTTTTGTTAAAAAAAATAATTTTGAGAAATGTCTTTTGTAAACTCCAAAACTCCAAAAGTATAGGTAGGAGGCCAAAGCAATTTTGCACAGTTGTTGTGCATAATATGAAAATATGCATATAATATTTGGTAAAATTTGGCTCATTTGTTTTAAAATCACAAATTTTGAGAAATATCATTTGGGTTTTAGTACATAAAATCAGGGATATCCATGAGCTAGATATATTTTTCTTAATTTCAATTGATATTTTTAGATTTATAACCATGATAACAGCAAATTCCAATAAAACAATATCCGTATTTTCTTACAAGTGCAATCGGAATGAGTCACCTGGCTGTTGATCTTTGTAAACACTATATTTACTGTTATTTCATATCTTATATTACCCATGTACATTTCGTAGAAATAGAAGGTCCCCACATAAAAACACAATCTAGGCCCACCTTAAATGGAGTCCTTAATCTATAATATTTTTTCTTCCTGTTGCATTTAATAGATGCTAAAGTCAAACAAGCTTTTGGAAAGTTAATACTTCTCGAATCTTCAGATTTTTGTGTAGTGGGTGGACTTGTTTGTTTGTCAATGATTAACAGCAGATACATATAAAAAGAACAATCTTTCAAATCAAATATCTGTTTATCAGTAATAGATAATAATACATATTTCTTTCTCTTTTGCTTACAGATGGCAGAAGGAGGGTTTGCTAATTTCAATGGAGAGGATAACCCCGTCACATGTACCAAGTGCTTTGATCTTTTGAACCACCTTCATGTCTTAAGGTCTCTATAAACCAGTATCTACTTAGTATAAACGATAGGATTGGAGGATTTGAATATTCACCAGACTACTATTTTGATACTGCTAGAGTTCCTATTCAATTTCACTGTCCGCATTGTAATCACAATAATGAAACAGTGGCAGAGGTATCAGCAGATGCAGTTTGGAATCGAGATGCAATAATGGATGGAAGAGCACCTAGGATCTTGAACTTTTACGATATTAGAATAATAACTGTTTCACCCTTGATCGTCATGTCTACTTCATTACAAGAGTCCTTCGAGTTTGTGTATGAGAACGACATTGAAAACGTTGAAGACATTAAATCAAACCTTCCATATGATCCGAATCGCTTGGTAGTGTTCGAATTGAGAATTTTGCAAAGACAAAATGAAAGGAGGTTTTGTTATCTTGCATTAGATCAAATAAATGGTCGTATCTTAAGGCCAGTATTTAACAATACCCTTGGACAATGCTGCTGGCCTAAAAAGTCTTTGAATTGGAATTGGATAATTTGTACAATTTTCGAGTAATAGCTCATCCTGATCAAGCAATTGCAAGGTACTGCACGCCATTTCCTCACTGTAATGAAGATATAATTGTGACTGGATTTGTAGAAGAACTTTCATCGTTGCGACCATTATTACCACAACCACCATTAAAAGACTTTTACAACCATTAGCCAAGTTAGACGTACAAGACATATTTGGGCCTGGCGTAATAAAAAGCATAGATATGTTGACGAAAACACGCAATGCCATTCAGCTGGAATATTAAGATCCAAAGCATTTATTACATACGATGATTCCAAAACGAAATACTATTGTAAAGTCAGATGCGTATCTGGTACATATACCATGCCAGTCACGGCGACATACATTGATGCAGATAATATAAATCCCGATGCATTAATCGTTCTCGGATTAAGTCGTCCTTTGCAGGCGGTCAAGGCAGGTATCCTGAATATTGTCCAGCAAGGTGCTTTTACTTGTTGTTGGAATATATCAACTACCATAACAGAATGGTCAGCCTCTCAACCAGTCATGCATGAACTCTTTGTTTTCATTAGTAACAAAGATTCGTAGCGGAGATCAGGTGGAAAAGAAGTGAAATTGAAAACAATCATGAGCTATAATAATTACATTGATCATGATACATATATTTTAAGTAAAATGACATCTGTAAAATGCGAAAAGTAAAAAATCAATTTATATATGTTTTCTAGCTGAATTTTACCTTTAAACTTCTTTTTATAATGCCAGCTTTGATGATTTCAAGGAAAGTTTATGGTAATGATTATTTCCAAATATAAACTTTACTATGCCATAGTTCAGTCATTATTTATTTCAAGTTAACTATAAATCGTTGGATTGTCCAAGGGTGACGTGATCTTTGTAAATTTAATCTTTGTCATCTCAAATCTGCGAAAAATGATTGTATTCATATACGGTTCACGTTTGTATTTGGGCATCTGACTTATGTCTGAGACGTTAAAGAAAGTTAAATATAACTTATTTTTCAAAATGTTATTGTTCTGAGAGTACATACAGTCTACACTTTTATACGACCACAAATGTTTTGCGGTCGTATAATGTTATGACGTTGTCGGCGTCGTCGTCGTCCGAAGACATTTGGTTTCAGACAATTATAATAATAATAATAATAATAATAAATTCTTTATTTAAAGAGGGTAACTCAATTAGAACTAGTCTAATGTTTATTGCGGCCCTCAAACAAAATACATGTATAGAGTTTACATTCATACATCAAAATACAACATATATGTAAACGCCTAAAAAGTGTACAAAACAACAACAATATTAAAAAGGAAACTTTAAATGTAAGTATCTATAAATATTTCGGATAACATATATCCTTCATCAGTATGATGTAAAATGAATCATATCAAATCAAAATAGAAAATGATCATTGCAAAAGTGATCAGCAAGCAATATATGCATCTTTTTTCCAAATTTCAGAACAATCGGAATATCCATTTTTTTTCCTGTAATAGCCGCAATGAACGTTAAGTTTTTTTTTAAATATCTTAGGCCTATGAAACGGCTGAACATATTTGAACTAACTTAACGTGAAAGTTTCTTAAGTTGTGCAGTTTATAAATTGTTTCTGGGATTAATTCTTAATTTCATCAAGAAACATGTAAATGATAATTTAAAAATAAAAAAAAAATAGTTGTCAAAATGTTGTTTTCACTTATATCTCAAACAATATATGAGATACAGAAATCTTCAAAGGTTTCAAATGATGGGCATTTCAAGATCTCCTAGTTTCATCCAAATATGTGTTCAATATCATCGACAGTTTCATTACAGAAAGCACACTTGTAAGTTTGTTTCACCCTTAGTGTTAAAAAAGTTTATCGCATAAGATTCTGTGTATTTTCTAAACTGAAACCACAGAAGTTTTTAATTTTATGCGGAGTAAGTTGACATAATGTGGACTCCTTTCCAATATTTGTTTTAATTTAATCTAAACAATTAGTATGGTAAATTTTTTTGTCAAAACATTTTTATCAAACAGAGGCCTTTGGGCTTTAAATTTGTTTGATAATTATAATCTTATTATTTGGAATAACTGTTCTTTTAGTTTTACAAAGATTGTCTATAGAGATGTTGAGAGATTCTCTATATATTTTATTGCCATGTAAGATTATTACAAGTAGAAAGTTTGATTTAATTTTATATATACTATACTATATGTTCATCTCTCCCAAATTATTGGCCATACATCATATTTCTTGTTTGGTCTTGTCTTTTAATCTTTCAAATACACCAAACTGGAAAAACCAATGGTTTTTGTCTCACCTACGACGACTGTTGCAGAAGTCGAGTCAAATGAATGCTTATTCGGCAGAAGCGGCGGCGCCGTTATGTCTGTTTATAAAGGTTTACATATCAGAATGTAGAAGACCTGGATACTTCATATCAAGATTTTATATATTACATCTTACTATATAAATCCTTATTCATATCTTTTATCCTGCAAACAACCAACTGTTGTACAAATAACAGATACACAAATACATGTTTGCTTTATTTGCACTTGTACATATGAATTCTCCTGTTACTCCGCTTGCATATTGAGCAAACGGTAATGTGAATATTTCTTTTGTGTGACAGTTTATTTTGGGGTCTTCTTCGCGGTTTAAACTATATCGATTTCTTTGAAAATCAGAGTCAAACAACTAAACCTTAAAGTGCCGGGTGTAAATTGCAGGATAAAACAATAGATGAACATTATTTCTTATGCAGCAAAAATACTGCAATCTGATTGGTTAACTACCCGGTGTAAATGCCACCCAATCCTTGTTCACCCTGGATAAATAAAATTTTGCCAAAAATAAAAAATAAAAATTTGCCAAAATAAAGAAGAAAAAAAAAAAATAAATAAAATGTCAAAAAAATAAAAATATGAAAACTAAAAATTAAAAATTAAAAAATTTTTTAAATTTTGTTTTCCGAAAATTCAAAAGAACAAAATTTTTTTCTGAATTTCCCCAAAATAAAGAAAAAGTATTTGACAATACGCAGCAACATCAACATTGAAAAAATGTTACACTGGAAATTTTTCATTAGCATTTTCAATTTTACATCCCGGTTTAAAAATGAGTAAAGGAATTGTTTATAAGAATAAATTCGTTATCTTGGTGTAATCAGGGTATACGGAATTTTACACCGTTGTTGAAATTATACATCCATTCGGTTGCGCCTCAGGGTGTAAGAATTTTCAACAACGTTGTAAAATTCTGTACACCCCTGATTACACCAAGATAATATTGTCGGAAATATAAAATTAATTTGTACTCGCTACGAAACACGAGAAAAGCTTTGCGAGTCTCCTTTTCGTCCTGTTTCTAAAGTTCGTACAAATAAATTTTATTTTTCCGACCATATAAACATAAGAAAATGTGGTATGATTTCCAATGAGACAATTCTCCAACAGAGACCAAATGACATAGAAGTTAACACCTTATGGTCACCGTATGGCCTTCAACAATGAACAAAATCCATACAGCATAGTCAGCTATAAAAGGCCCCGAAATGACAAATGTAATACATTTCAAACGAGAAAACTGACGGCCTGATTTATGCACAAAAAATGAACGAAAACAAATACGATCTACAGCAACAAGGGACAACCACTGAACTTGGGACAGGCACATACAGAATGCGGTGGTTTTGCTAGTTTGCTGTCGCCAAAACCTCCCCTAACCTGGGACAGTAGTGTAACAGTAAAACATAAGAACAAACTATAAAAATCAATTGAAAAGGGCTTAACTCATCAGATCGATACAAAACAGAAAAACATCTAGCAAAAACACAGACCGGACGTGGCAGGGTATTTATACATCCCCACAACAAAAAGACACTAAGTACAGATCTAAGAGTACTCGCAATTACTGACAGCTAGTTCAAAGCCAATAACAACTAATAAAAAATCATGCATCTAAGACTGAAATATGTACATATATTGTATATGTATTTACATGCCTTATGTTTCGAAGTTTCCGTCTTGGATATGTCCTTACCACAATACTTGACTTTATTTTCAAGGTTTAATGACTGCCTAAAACTGCATATAGTTTTTTTGTCAATGGATTTTTTCTGTCATTAAGTGTTATAGGACAACTATATTTGGCATATAGAATCATTGCAAGGTATTATTGTCCCTCAGACAGGGTTCACATGACTTTGTCCTCATTTCATTGATCAGTGATCAGCGATAAGTTTTCATGATTGGTATAAAATACGGAACTGTGGTATGAATGCCAACGAGACGAATAGCCGCCATGACGAGGATTTAAGTAATTATAGGTTACCGTACAGCCTCCAACCGCCCGTTTTTTGATACGTTAAGTAGTAGGACAACCTTTTTGGTTTATGAAATGATTGTACATGTCCGTCTGACGGGTCTCATCTGACCATGGATTCATTTTCATGGTTTATTCGCCAATGATGAGGTCCGTTTCTCAAATACTGTAGCGACTAGGTCAACTATAGTTGGTGTATGGAATGAGTGTAATAACATAAACGGTACCAATTTTTCTGCACCAGATGCGCATTTCGACAATCAATGTCTCTTCAGTGATGCTCGAGGCCAAAATATTTGAACATCCAAAGCTTATTAAAAATATGAAGAGCTATAGACCAGAAAGGACCAAAAGTATAGCCAAAGCTGGGCAAGGAATCAGAGCTTTGCATGAGGGAGATACATTCCTTAACTTTAAATAATTTCCAAAATTTTGTAACAGCAAATTTTAATAACACAAAATCCGTATTTTCATGCCAGTACCAAATTACTGGCTACTGGGCTGGTGATACCCTCGGGGACTATCAGTCCACCAGCAGAGGCATCGACCCAGTGGTAGTAATAACATAAACGGTACCAATTTTTCTGCACCAGATGCGCATTTCGACAATCAATGTCTCTTCAGTGATGCTCGAGGCCAAAATATTTGAAAATCCAAAGCTTATTAAAAATATGTAAGGTGTTCATGTCCGTTTGGCAGGATTCATGCATCTGGCATTGACCTCATTTTTTGGTTCTTTGGTCAACATTATGTTGGGTTTTTTTAATGTTAATCTCTTTCTTAGATACTATCAGCATGAAGTGAACTATTTTTGTGTAGGGAATTATTTTAAGGTACATGTCCGTCTGACAGGGTTCATATAACCGTGACTTTATATTCATGAATCTTGATAATGGGACGTTTATGTGATATCGGTAGTAAACCTTGATCTAAAAGACTTTCAACATCAAATTCAATCTTGATTAACTCTCAGCGTGTGCACTCTTGTTTTTATCCTTAGATTAGACTGTGGAAAGCCAACGATCCTGTCTATTTTGCCGTTGATCTGAAATCCAGAATGACATTCGCCACAGAAAAAGTATCACAGGGACTCGGTTAGCGGATATATATTTTTTCAATCATTCTAATTTTAATTTGTTTTTCGTGTTCCACGTTTATTTGTATTAAATTACTATTAATGGCACCAATATTTGAATGTTTACTGGCAATGTGCAGTATACCAGCCATGTTCGTATAATGAAAAATCCTAGAACCGGGGTGTCCTCAAACATACATATCCGCTAACCTAGTCGCTGTGCATCATAGTATTACGTTCACAATCTACTGCAGAAAAATTCAAGTAACTAAAATGGAAATACTATTGCTTTTTCTTTACATATTTTGCATTGCATGTATGACATTCAAGTTATCTATAACTTTAATTTAGTTGTGAATTTGACTTTTTAAAATTCCATGGTTATACACAATTTCTGCTGGGAAAGCAACCTTTTCAGTGCAACTTTCGTGATCGAAATTGGCAGAATATAAGTTATCTTTCTTTCTATACTGATGTTTCGAAATACATGTTAACCTTTGTGCTGATTCAGACGAAGTAGTTGGGTCGAAGGTAATGAGGGTGTTTTATGGGATACTCTATGTTTAGTAATGAGAACATTTAGGAACACCCTATCAAGAAAATAATGTACTCCACCAGGGTATATAAGCGGATAAAATGCATTTTCGAGTCTTTTACCGACCATACGAGGGCTTAATATACAGTCAAGGTCGTTAAACACCACTAATAGCATTCGAGTCTATCAATGTTCTTGTAAAACAGGAAACAAGTAAATCAACAGAGGAACGTTGATGGAATATTAGATGCGTAACATCTTCGCTAGCCAAGTTAAGTTTGTTGTACAATTATACATAAATAGATAGTTATAGATTTTTTGTAACGCTGTATATATTTTAGTTTGTGGTACAATTATACATAAATAGATAGTTATAGTTTTGTTTGTAACACTGTATTGTTTAGGGACAGCTTGAATTCAAGCATTTAATGGAACGAGTCGTTTTATATATACCGAAAACATTTCACTTGTTACACGTTACATTACGCCGTGTGAGTCTTATAGTGTTATATGTCTACTTTTGGTAAAATGGAGATGGTTATATATTTGATATCCAGATGCAATGGTCTATCACCCTATACAACTATAACACGAGATCTCTACATTTTACAAGATTCTGTCAGAACTATACTGTTCTACCTCCACACTCCCATTGAATTATAATAGCTTATTCGTCTAGTCGGACACCGGAAGTTCAGAGAAAAAAGTTTATAGTGTTGTATCTCCATTACTTTTCCAGTATATTTGCTGTAAAATGTTTTTATTAAGATTATCTTAGTGGTACATGTATGTGAAGTTAGCAGCCGGTTCGTTATTCGATATTCGATATTCAATATCCAACTGGCTGCTAGCAGTCGGTTGGATATTCAAAATTTATTTGAAAATCATAAAAAATTAAATACTTGATAACATTAAAAGCACGATTTTAATAGTTAAGAGGACTAATAAGATACGTAGGAAATCGTTTAATGACCTCTTCAAGCTGTCGTAAATTCTCGTTGTCCTCTTCAAGCTGTCGTAAAATCTCGTTGTCCTCGAATATAAACCCTTTTCTAAGTTGCATATTTGTCTTTATGTAATATAGATTTTTATCAATAAAACAACTTCAAATATGTACTTTTATATATGATATTTCTTAAAACAAAAGAAAACCTATAACTCTAGAAACATTTAGAAATATAAATAGAAATATTTATGGAAAGGCCAAAAAGAAATATATAGTGAAAACCTACCTGAGACCGCTTAAATGAGGGTGAGACCCCCCTGGTCTTTCAATGTCCATAAAATTCAACTTAATCATAGACTCTGTATATGTAAAGGTTGTATTAGAAGGATTTCTCAGAATAATGTCATCTTCGATATCTACGGAGGGCTTAGATTGTCACTTTTCAGCTAAAAATTGTCAAAATTTTAGGACAAAGGGCACAGGGCAATGGTGAGAGCCCCCTGATCTCTCAATCTTTCTAATATTATGCAGACATTTAGTTAATAGGTAGATACAAACGTGACTAAAAGGAATTTGGGTACACTTTCTGTCTTCCATGTTTACGGAGCACCCAAAGTGCCAGTTGGATATTCAAAATATATAGTGAAAACCTACCTGAGACCGCTTAAATGAGGGTGAGACCCCTGGTCTTTCAATGTCCATAAAATTCAACTTAATCATAGACTCTGTATATGTAAAGGTTGTATTAGAAGGATTTCTCAGAATAATGTCATCTTCGATATCTACGGAGGGCTTAGATTGTCACTTTTCAGCTAAAATTTGTCAAAATTTTAGGACAAAGGGCACAGGGCAATGGTGAGAGCCCCTGATCTCTCAATCTTTCTAATATTATGCAGACATTTAGTTAATAGGTAGATACAAACGTGACTAAAAGGAATTTGGGTACACTTTCTGTCTTCCATGTTTACGGAGCGCCCAAAGTGCCAGTTGGATATTCAAAATATATAGTGAAAACCTACCTGAGACCGCTTAAATGAGGTGAGACCCCCTGGTCTTTCAATGTCCATAAAATTCAACTTAATCATAGACTCTGTATATGTAAAGGTTGTATTAGAAGGATTTCTCAGAATAATGTCATCTTCGATATCTACGGAGGGCTTAGATTGTCACTTTTCAGCTAAAATTTGTCAAAATTTTAGGACAAAGGGCACAGGGCAATGGTGAGAGCCCCTGATCTCTCAATCTTTCTAATATTATGCAGACATTTAGTTAATAGGTAGATACAAACGTGACTAAAAGGAATTTGGGTACACTTTCTGTCTTCCATGTTTACGGAGCGCCCAAAGTGCCAGTTGGATATTCAAAATATATAGTGAAAACCTACCTGAGACCGCTTAAATGAGGGTGAGACCCCTGGTCTTTCAATGTCCATAAAATTCAACTTAATCATAGACTCTGTATATGTAAAGGTTGTATTAGAAGGATTTCTCAGAATAATGTCATCTTCGATATCTACGGAGGGCTTAGATTGTCACTTTTCAGCTAAAATTTGTCAAAATTTTAGGACAAAGGGCACAGGGCAATGGTGAGAGCCCCTGATCTCTCAATCTTTCTAATATTATGCAGACATTTAGTTAATAGGTAGATACAAACGTGACTAAAAGGAATTTGGGTACACTTTCTGTCTTCCATGTTTACGGAGCGCCCAAAGTGCCAGTTGGATATTCAAAATATATAGTGAAAACCTACCTGAGACCGCTTAAATGAGGGTGAGACCCCTGGTCTTTCAATGTCCATAAAATTCAACTTAATCATAGACTCTGTATATGTAAAGGTTGTATTAGAAGGATTTCTCAGAATAATGTCATCTTCGATATCTACGGAGGGCTTAGATTGTCACTTTTCAGCTAAAATTTGTCAAAATTTTAGGACAAAGGGCACAGGGCAATGGTGAGAGCCCCTGATCTCTCAATCTTTCTAATATTATGCAGACATTTAGTTAATAGGTAGATACAAACGTGACTAAAAGGAATTTGGGTACACTTTCTGTCTTCCATGTTTACGGAGCGCCCAAAGTGCCAGTTGGATATTCAAAATATATAGTGAAAACCTACCTGAGACCGCTTAAATGAGGGTGAGACCCCTGGTCTTTCAATGTCCATAAAATTCAACTTAATCATAGACTCTGTATATGTAAAGGTTGTATTAGAAGGATTTCTCAGAATAATGTCATCTTCGATATCTACGGAGGGCTTAGATTGTCACTTTTCAGCTAAAATTTGTCAAAATTTTAGGACAAAGGGCACAGGGCAATGGTGAGAGCCCCTGATCTCTCAATCTTTCTAATATTATGCAGACATTTAGTTAATAGGTAGATACAAACGTGACTAAAAGGAATTTGGGTACACTTTCTGTCTTCCATGTTTACGGAGCGCCCAAAGTGCCAGTTGGATATTCAAAATATATAGTGAAAACCTACCTGAGACCGCTTAAATGAGGGTGAGACCCCTGGTCTTTCAATGTCCATAAAATTCAACTTAATCATAGACTCTGTATATGTAAAGGTTGTATTAGAAGGATTTCTCAGAATAATGTCATCTTCGATATCTACGGAGGGCTTAGATTGTCACTTTTCAGCTAAAATTTGTCAAAATTTTAGGACAAAGGGCACAGGGCAATGGTGAGAGCCCCTGATCTCTCAATCTTTCTAATATTATGCAGACATTTAGTTAATAGGTAGATACAAACGTGACTAAAAGGAATTTGGGTACACTTTCTGTCTTCCATGTTTACGGAGCGCCCAAAGTGCCAGTTGGATATTCAAAATATATAGTGAAAACCTACCTGAGACCGCTTAAATGAGGGTGAGACCCCTGGTCTTTCAATGTCCATAAAATTCAACTTAATCATAGACTCTGTATATGTAAAGGTTGTATTAGAAGGATTTCTCAGAATAATGTCATCTTCGATATCTACGGAGGGCTTAGATTGTCACTTTTCAGCTAAAATTTGTCAAAATTTTAGGACAAAGGGCACAGGGCAATGGTGAGAGCCCCTGATCTCTCAATCTTTCTAATATTATGCAGACATTTAGTTAATAGGTAGATACAAACGTGACTAAAAGGAATTTGGGTACACTTTCTGTCTTCCATGTTTACGGAGCGCCCAAAGTGCCAGTTGGATATTCAAAATATATAGTGAAAACCTACCTGAGACCGCTTAAATGAGGGTGAGACCCCTGGTCTTTCAATGTCCATAAAATTCAACTTAATCATAGACTCTGTATATGTAAAGGTTGTATTAGAAGGATTTCTCAGAATAATGTCATCTTCGATATCTACGGAGGGCTTAGATTGTCACTTTTCAGCTAAAATTTGTCAAAATTTTAGGACAAAGGGCACAGGGCAATGGTGAGAGCCCCTGATCTCTCAATCTTTCTAATATTATGCAGACATTTAGTTAATAGGTAGATACAAACGTGACTAAAAGGAATTTGGGTACACTTTCTGTCTTCCATGTTTACGGAGCGCCCAAAGTGCCAGTTGGATATTCAAAATATATAGTGAAAACCTACCTGAGACCGCTTAAATGAGGGTGAGACCCCTGGTCTTTCAATGTCCATAAAATTCAACTTAATCATAGACTCTGTATATGTAAAGGTTGTATTAGAAGGATTTCTCAGAATAATGTCATCTTCGATATCTACGGAGGGCTTAGATTGTCACTTTTCAGCTAAAATTTGTCAAAATTTTAGGACAAAGGCACAGGGCAATGGTGAGAGCCCCTGATCTCTCAATCTTTCTAATATTATGCAGACATTTAGTTAATAGGTAGATACAAACGTGACTAAAAGGAATTTGGGTACACTTTCTGTCTTCCATGTTTACGGAGCGCCCAAAGTGCCAGTTGGATATTCAAAATATATAGTGAAAACCTACCTGAGACCGCTTAAATGAGGGTGAGACCCCTGGTCTTTCAATGTCCATAAAATTCAACTTAATCATAGACTCTGTATATGTAAAGGTTGTATTAGAAGGATTTCTCAGAATAATGTCATCTTCGATATCTACGGAGGGCTTAGATTGTCACTTTTCAGCTAAAATTTGTCAAAATTTTAGGACAAAGGGCACAGGGCAATGGTGAGAGCCCCTGATCTCTCAATCTTTCTAATATTATGCAGACATTTAGTTAATAGGTAGATACAAACGTGACTAAAAGGAATTTGGGTACACTTTCTGTCTTCCATGTTTACGGAGCGCCCAAAGTGCCAGTTGGATATTCAAAATATATAGTGAAAACCTACCTGAGACCGCTTAAATGAGGGTGAGACCCCTGGTCTTTCAATGTCCATAAAATTCAACTTAATCATAGACTCTGTATATGTAAAGGTTGTATTAGAAGGATTTCTCAGAATAATGTCATCTTCGATATCTACGGAGGGCTTAGATTGTCACTTTTCAGCTAAAATTTGTCAAAATTTTAGGACAAAGGCACAGGGCAATGGTGAGAGCCCCTGATCTCTCAATCTTTCTAATATTATGCAGACATTTAGTTAATAGGTAGATACAAACGTGACTAAAAGGAATTTGGGTACACTTTCTGTCTTCCATGTTTACGGAGCGCCCAAAGTGCCAGTTGGATATTCAAAATATATAGTGAAAACCTACCTGAGACCGCTTAAATGAGGGTGAGACCCCTGGTCTTTCAATGTCCATAAAATTCAACTTAATCATAGACTCTGTATATGTAAAGGTTGTATTAGAAGGATTTCTCAGAATAATGTCATCTTCGATATCTACGGAGGGCTTAGATTGTCACTTTTCAGCTAAAATTTGTCAAAATTTTAGGACAAAGGCACAGGGCAATGGTGAGAGCCCCTGATCTCTCAATCTTTCTAATATTATGCAGACATTTAGTTAATAGGTAGATACAAACGTGACTAAAAGGAATTTGGGTACACTTTCTGTCTTCCATGTTTACGGAGCGCCCAAAGTGCCAGTTGGATATTCAAAATATATAGTGAAAACCTACCTGAGACCGCTTAAATGAGGGTGAGACCCCCCTGGTCTTTCAATGTCCATAAAATTCAACTTAATCATAGACTCTGTATATGTAAAGGTTGTATTAGAAGGATTTCTCAGAATAATGTCATCTTCGATATCTACGGAGGGCTTAGATTGTCACTTTTCAGCTAAAATTTGTCAAAATTTTAGGACAAAGGCACAGGGCAATGGTGAGAGCCCCTGATCTCTCAATCTTTCTAATATTATGCAGACATTTAGTTAATAGGTAGATACAAACGTGACTAAAAGGAATTTGGGTACACTTTCTGTCTTCCATGTTTACGGAGCGCCCAAAGTGCCAGTTGGATATTCAAAATATATAGTGAAAACCTACCTGAGACCGCTTAAATGAGGGTGAGACCCCTGGTCTTTCAATGTCCATAAAATTCAACTTAATCATAGACTCTGTATATGTAAAGGTTGTATTAGAAGGATTTCTCAGAATAATGTCATCTTCGATATCTACGGAGGGCTTAGATTGTCACTTTTCAGCTAAAATTTGTCAAAATTTTAGGACAAAGGGCACAGGGCAATGGTGAGAGCCCCTGATCTCTCAATCTTTCTAATATTATGCAGACATTTAGTTAATAGGTAGATACAAACGTGACTAAAAGGAATTTGGGTACACTTTCTGTCTTCCATGTTTACGGAGCGCCCAAAGTGCCAGTTGGATATTCAAAATATATAGTGAAAACCTACCTGAGACCGCTTAAATGAGGGTGAGACCCCTGGTCTTTCAATGTCCATAAAATTCAACTTAATCATAGACTCTGTATATGTAAAGGTTGTATTAGAAGGATTTCTCAGAATAATGTCATCTTCGATATCTACGGAGGGCTTAGATTGTCACTTTTCAGCTAAAATTTGTCAAAATTTTAGGACAAAGGGCACAGGGCAATGGTGAGAGCCCCTGATCTCTCAATCTTTCTAATATTATGCAGACATTTAGTTAATAGGTAGATACAAACGTGACTAAAAGGAATTTGGGTACACTTTCTGTCTTCCATGTTTACGGAGCGCCCAAAGTGCCAGTTGGATATTCAAAATATATAGTGAAACCTACCTGAGACCGCTTAAATGAGGGTGAGACCCCCCTGGTCTTTCAATGTCCATAAAATTCAACTTAATCATAGACTCTGTATATGTAAAGGTTGTATTAGAAGGATTTCTCAGAATAATGTCATCTTCGATATCTACGGAGGGCTTAGATTGTCACTTTTCAGCTAAAAATTGTCAAAATTTTAGGACAAAGGGCACAGGGCAATGGTGAGAGCCCCCTGATCTCTCAATCTTTCTAATATTATGCAGACATTTAGTTAATAGGTAGATACAAACGTGACTAAAAGGAATTTGGGTACACTTTCTGTCTTCCATGTTTACGGAGCGCCCAAAGTGCCAGTTGGATATTCAAAATATATAGTGAAAACCTACCTGAGACCGCTTAAATGAGGTGAGACCCCCTGGTCTTTCAATGTCCATAAAATTCAACTTAATCATAGACTCTGTATATGTAAAGGTTGTATTAGAAGGATTTCTCAGAATAATGTCATCTTCGATATCTACGGAGGGCTTAGATTGTCACTTTTCAGCTAAAATTTGTCAAAATTTTAGGACAAAGGGCACAGGGCAATGGTGAGAGCCCCTGATCTCTCAATCTTTCTAATATTATGCAGACATTTAGTTAATAGGTAGATACAAACGTGACTAAAAGGAATTTGGGTACACTTTCTGTCTTCCATGTTTACGGAGCGCCCAAAGTGCCAGTTGGATATTCAAAATATATAGTGAAAACCTACCTGAGACCGCTTAAATGAGGTGAGACCCCTGGTCTTTCAATGTCCATAAAATTCAACTTAATCATAGACTCTGTATATGTAAAGGTTGTATTAGAAGGATTTCTCAGAATAATGTCATCTTCGATATCTACGGAGGGCTTAGATTGTCACTTTTCAGCTAAAATTTGTCAAAATTTTAGGACAAAGGGCACAGGGCAATGGTGAGAGCCCCTGATCTCTCAATCTTTCTAATATTATGCAGACATTTAGTTAATAGGTAGATACAAACGTGACTAAAAGGAATTTGGGTACACTTTCTGTCTTCCATGTTTACGGAGCGCCCAAAGTGCCAGTTGGATATTCAAAATATATAGTGAAAACCTACCTGAGACCGCTTAAATGAGGGTGAGACCCCTGGTCTTTCAATGTCCATAAAATTCAACTTAATCATAGACTCTGTATATGTAAAGGTTGTATTAGAAGGATTTCTCAGAATAATGTCATCTTCGATATCTACGGAGGGCTTAGATTGTCACTTTTCAGCTAAAATTTGTCAAAATTTTAGGACAAAGGCACAGGGCAATGGTGAGAGCCCCTGATCTCTCAATCTTTCTAATATTATGCAGACATTTAGTTAATAGGTAGATACAAACGTGACTAAAAGGAATTTGGGTACACTTTCTGTCTTCCATGTTTACGGAGCGCCCAAAGTGCCAGTTGGATATTCAAAATATATAGTGAAAACCTACCTGAGACCGCTTAAATGAGGGTGAGACCCCTGGTCTTTCAATGTCCATAAAATTCAACTTAATCATAGACTCTGTATATGTAAAGGTTGTATTAGAAGGATTTCTCAGAATAATGTCATCTTCGATATCTACGGAGGGCTTAGATTGTCACTTTTCAGCTAAAATTTGTCAAAATTTTAGGACAAAGGGCACAGGGCAATGGTGAGAGCCCCTGATCTCTCAATCTTTCTAATATTATGCAGACATTTAGTTAATAGGTAGATACAAACGTGACTAAAAGGAATTTGGGTACACTTTCTGTCTTCCATGTTTACGGAGCGCCCAAAGTGCCAGTTGGATATTCAAAATATATAGTGAAAACCTACCTGAGACCGCTTAAATGAGGGTGAGACCCCTGGTCTTTCAATGTCCATAAAATTCAACTTAATCATAGACTCTGTATATGTAAAGGTTGTATTAGAAGGATTTCTCAGAATAATGTCATCTTCGATATCTACGGAGGGCTTAGATTGTCACTTTTCAGCTAAAATTTGTCAAAATTTTAGGACAAAGGCACAGGGCAATGGTGAGAGCCCCTGATCTCTCAATCTTTCTAATATTATGCAGACATTTAGTTAATAGGTAGATACAAACGTGACTAAAAGGAATTTGGGTACACTTTCTGTCTTCCATGTTTACGGAGCGCCCAAAGTGCCAGTTGGATATTCAAAATATATAGTGAAAACCTACCTGAGACCGCTTAAATGAGGGTGAGACCCCTGGTCTTTCAATGTCCATAAAATTCAACTTAATCATAGACTCTGTATATGTAAAGGTTGTATTAGAAGGATTTCAGAATAATGTCATCTTCGATATCTACGGAGGCTTAGATTGTCACTTTTCAGCTAAAATTTGTCAAAATTTTAGGACAAAGGGCACAGGGCAATGGTGAGAGCCCCTGATCTCTCAATCTTTCTAATATTATGCAGACATTTAGTTAATAGGTAGATACAAACGTGACTAAAAGGAATTTGGGTACACTTTCTGTCTTCCATGTTTACGGAGCGCCCAAAGTGCCAGTTGGATATTCAAAATATATAGTGAAAACCTACCTGAGACCGCTTAAATGAGGTGAGACCCCTGGTCTTTCAATGTCCATAAAATTCAACTTAATCATAGACTCTGTATATGTAAAGGTTGTATTAGAAGGATTTCTCAGAATAATGTCATCTTCGATATCTACGGAGGGCTTAGATTGTCACTTTTCAGCTAAAATTTGTCAAAATTTTAGGACAAAGGCACAGGGCAATGGTGAGAGCCCCTGATCTCTCAATCTTTCTAATATTATGCAGACATTTAGTTAATAGGTAGATACAAACGTGACTAAAAGGAATTTGGGTACACTTTCTGTCTTCCATGTTTACGGAGCGCCCAAAGTGCCAGTTGGATATTCAAAATATATAGTGAAAACCTACCTGAGACCGCTTAAATGAGGGTGAGACCCCTGGTCTTTCAATGTCCATAAAATTCAACTTAATCATAGACTCTGTATATGTAAAGGTTGTATTAGAAGGATTTCTCAGAATAATGTCATCTTCGATATCTACGGAGGCTTAGATTGTCACTTTTCAGCTAAAATTTGTCAAAATTTTAGGACAAAGGGCACAGGGCAATGGTGAGAGCCCTGATCTCTCAATCTTTCTAATATTATGCAGACATTTAGTTAATAGGTAGATACAAACGTGACTAAAAGGAATTTGGGTACACTTTCTGTCTTCCATGTTTACGGAGCGCCCAAAGTGCCAGTTGGATATTCAAAATATATAGTGAAAACCTACCTGAGACCGCTTAAATGAGGGTGAGACCCCTGGTCTTTCAATGTCCATAAAATTCAACTTAATCATAGACTCTGTATATGTAAAGGTTGTATTAGAAGGATTTCAGAATAATGTCATCTTCGATATCTACGGAGGGCTTAGATTGTCACTTTTCAGCTAAAATTTGTCAAAATTTTAGGACAAAGGGCACAGGCAATGGTGAGAGCCCCTGATCTCTCAATCTTTCTAATATTATGCAGACATTTAGTTAATAGGTAGATACAAACGTGACTAAAAGGAATTTGGGTACACTTTCTGTCTTCCATGTTTACGAGCGCCCAAAGTGCCAGTTGGATATTCAAAATATATAGTGAAAACCTACCTGAGACCGCTTAAATGAGGTGAGACCCCTGGTCTTTCAATGTCCATAAAATTCAACTTAATCATAGACTCTGTATATGTAAAGGTTGTATTAGAAGGATTTCTCAGAATAATGTCATCTTCGATATCTACGGAGGCTTAGATTGTCACTTTTCAGCTAAAATTTGTCAAAATTTTAGGACAAAGGCACAGGGCAATGGTGAGAGCCCCTGATCTCTCAATCTTTCTAATATTATGCAGACATTTAGTTAATAGGTAGATACAAACGTGACTAAAAGGAATTTGGGTACACTTTCTGTCTTCCATGTTTACGGAGCGCCCAAAGTGCCAGTTGGATATTCAAAATATATAGTGAAAACCTACCTGAGACCGCTTAAATGAGGTGAGACCCCTGGTCTTTCAATGTCCATAAAATTCAACTTAATCATAGACTCTGTATATGTAAAGGTTGTATTAGAAGGATTTCTCAGAATAATGTCATCTTCGATATCTACGGAGGGCTTAGATTGTCACTTTTCAGCTAAAATTTGTCAAAATTTTAGGACAAAGGGCACAGGGCAATGGTGAGAGCCCCTGATCTCTCAATCTTTCTAATATTATGCAGACATTTAGTTAATAGGTAGATACAAACGTGACTAAAAGGAATTTGGGTACACTTTCTGTCTTCCATGTTTACGGAGCGCCCAAAGTGCCAGTTGGATATTCAAAATATATAGTGAAAACCTACCTGAGACCGCTTAAATGAGGTGAGACCCCTGGTCTTTCAATGTCCATAAAATTCAACTTAATCATAGACTCTGTATATGTAAAGGTTGTATTAGAAGGATTTCTCAGAATAATGTCATCTTCGATATCTACGGAGGCTTAGATTGTCACTTTTCAGCTAAAATTTGTCAAAATTTTAGGACAAAGGGCACAGGGCAATGGTGAGAGCCCCTGATCTCTCAATCTTTCTAATATTATGCAGACATTTAGTTAATAGGTAGATACAAACGTGACTAAAAGGAATTTGGGTACACTTTCTGTCTTCCATGTTTACGGAGCGCCCAAAGTGCCAGTTGGATATTCAAAATATATAGTGAAAACCTACCTGAGACCGCTTAAATGAGGGTGAGACCCCTGGTCTTTCAATGTCCATAAAATTCAACTTAATCATAGACTCTGTATATGTAAAGGTTGTATTAGAAGGATTTCTCAGAATAATGTCATCTTCGATATCTACGGAGGGCTTAGATTGTCACTTTTCAGCTAAAAATTGTCAAAATTTTAGGACAAAGGGCACAGGGCAATGGTGAGAGCCCCCTGATCTCTCAATCTTTCTAATATTATGCAGACATTTAGTTAATAGGTAGATACAAACGTGACTAAAAGGAATTTGGGTACACTTTCTGTCTTCCATGTTTACGGAGCGCCCAAAGTGCCAGTTGGATATTCAAAATATATAGTGAAAACCTACCTGAGACCGCTTAAATGAGGGTGAGACCCCCCTGGTCTTTCAATGTCCATAAAATTCAACTTAATCATAGACTCTGTATATGTAAAGGTTGTATTAGAAGGATTTCTCAGAATAATGTCATCTTCGATATCTACGGAGGCTTAGATTGTCACTTTTCAGCTAAAATTTGTCAAAATTTTAGGACAAAGGCACAGGGCAATGGTGAGAGCCCCTGATCTCTCAATCTTTCTAATATTATGCAGACATTTAGTTAATAGGTAGATACAAACGTGACTAAAAGGAATTTGGGTACACTTTCTGTCTTCCATGTTTACGGAGCGCCCAAAGTGCCAGTTGGATATTCAAAATATATAGTGAAAACCTACCTGAGACCGCTTAAATGAGGTGAGACCCCTGGTCTTTCAATGTCCATAAATTCAACTTAATCATAGACTCTGTATATGTAAAGGTTGTATTAGAAGGATTTCTCAGAATAATGTCATCTTCGATATCTACGGAGGCTTAGATTGTCACTTTTCAGCTAAAATTTGTCAAAATTTTAGGACAAAGGCACAGGGCAATGGTGAGAGCCCCTGATCTCTCAATCTTTCTAATATTATGCAGACATTTAGTTAATAGGTAGATACAAACGTGACTAAAAGGAATTTGGGTACACTTTCTGTCTTCCATGTTTACGGGCGCCCAAAGTGCCAGTTGGATATTCAAAATATATAGTGAAAACCTACCTGAGACCGCTTAAATGAGGGTGAGACCCCTGGTCTTTCAATGTCCATAAAATTCAACTTAATCATAGACTCTGTATATGTAAAGGTTGTATTAGAAGGATTTCTCAGAATAATGTCATCTTCGATATCTACGGAGGGCTTAGATTGTCACTTTTCAGCTAAAATTTGTCAAAATTTTAGGACAAAGGCACAGGGCAATGGTGAGAGCCCCTGATCTCTCAATCTTTCTAATATTATGCAGACATTTAGTTAATAGGTAGATACAAACGTGACTAAAAGGAATTTGGGTACACTTTCTGTCTTCCATGTTTACGGAGCGCCCAAAGTGCCAGTTGGATATTCAAAATATATAGTGAAAACCTACCTGAGACCGCTTAAATGAGGTGAGACCCCCTGGTCTTTCAATGTCCATAAAATTCAACAAATCATAGACTCTGTATATGTAAAGGTTGTATTAGAAGGATTTCTCAGAATAATGTCATCTTCGATATCTACGGAGGGCTTAGATTGTCACTTTTCAGCTAAAATTTGTCAAAATTTTAGGACAAAGGCACAGGGCAATGGTGAGAGCCCCTGATCTCTCAATCTTTCTAATATTATGCAGACATTTAGTTAATAGGTAGATACAAACGTGACTAAAAGGAATTTGGGTACACTTTCTGTCTTCCATGTTTACGGAGCGCCCAAAGTGCCAGTTGGATATTCAAAATATATAGTGAAAACCTACCTGAGACCGCTTAAATGAGGTGAGACCCCTGGTCTTTCAATGTCCATAAAATTCAACTTAATCATAGACTCTGTATATGTAAAGGTTGTATTAGAAGGATTTCTCAGAATAATGTTTTCTTCGATATCTACGGAGGGCTTAGATTGTCACTTTTCAGCTAAAAATTGTCAAAATTTTAGGACAAAGGGCACAGGGCAATGGTGAGAGCCACCTGATCTCTCAATCTTTCTAATATTATGCAGACATTTAGTTAATAGGTAGATACAAACGTGACTAAAAGGAATTTGGGTACACTTTCTGTCTTCCATGTTTACGGAGCGCCCAAAGTGCCAGTTGGATATTCAAAATATATAGTGAAAACCTACCTGAGACCGCTTAAATGAGGGTGAGACCCCCTGGTCTTTCAATGTCCATAAAATTCAACTTAATCATAGACTCTGTATATGTAAAGGTTGTATTAGAAGGATTTCTCAGAATAATGTCATCTTCGATATCTACGGAGGGCTTAGATTGTCACTTTTCAGCTAAAATTTGTCAAAATTTTAGGACAAAGGCACAGGGCAATGGTGAGAGCCACCTGATCTCTCAATCTTTCTATAATTATGCAGACATTTAGTTAATAGGTAGATACAAACGTGACTAAAAGGAATTTGGGTACACTTCCTGTCTTCCATGTTTACGGAGCGCCTAAAGTGCCAGTTGGATATTCAAAATATATAGTGAAAACCTGCCTCAGACCGCTTAAGTCAGGGTGAGATCCCCCTGGTGGCTCTCACCATTGCCCTGTGCCCTTTGTCCTGAAATTTTGACAATTTTTAGCTGAAAAGTGACAATCTAAGCCCTCCGTAGATATCGAAGATGACATTATTCTGGGAAATCCTTTTGATACAATCTTTATTTATACAGAGTCTATGAATTCGTCGAATTTTATGGACATTGAAAGAACAGGGGGGTCTCATCGTCATTTAAGCGGTCTCAGGTAGGTTTTCGCTATATATTTTGAATATCCAACTGGCACTTTGGGCCCTCCGTAAACATAGAAGACAGGAAGTGTACCCAAATTCCTTTTAGTCACGTTTGTATCTACCTATTAACTAACTGTCTGCTTAATATTAGACAGATTGAGAGATCAGGGGCTCTCACCATTGCCCTGTGCCCTTTGTCCTGAAATTTTGACAATTTTAGCTGAAAAGTGACAATCTAAGCCCTCCGTAGATATCGAAGATGACATTATTCTGAGAAATCCTTTTGATACAATCTTTATTTATACAGAGTCTATGAATTCGTCGAATTTTATGGACATTGAAAGAACAGGGGGTCTCACCGTCATTTAAGCGGTCTCAGGTAGGTTTTCGCTATATATTTTGAATATCCAACTGGCACTTTGGGCCCTCCGTAAACATAGAAGACAGGAAGTGTACCCAAATTCCTTTTAGTCACGTTTGTATCTACCTATTAACTAACTGTCTGCTTAATATTAGGCAGATTGAGAGATCAGGGGCTCTCACCATTGCCCTGTGCCCTTTGTCCTGAAATTTTGACAATTTTAGCTGAAAAGTGACAATCTAAGCCCTCCGTAGATATCGAAGATGACATTATTCTGAGAAATCCTTTTGATACAATCTTTATTTATACAGAGTCTATGAATTCGTCGAATTTTATGGACATTGAAAGAACAGGGGTCTCACCGTCATTTAAGCGGTCTCAGGTAGGTTTTCGCTATATATTTTGAATATCCAACTGGCACTTTGGGCCCTCCGTAAACATAGAAGACAGGAAGTGTACCCAAATTCCTTTTAGTCACGTTTGTATCTACCTATTAACTAACTGTCTGCTTAATATTAGGCAGATTGAGAGATCAGGGGCTCTCACCATTGCCCTGTGCCCTTTGTCCTGAAATTTTGACAATTTTAGCTGAAAAGTGACAATCTAAGCCCTCCGTAGATATCGAAGATGACATTATTCTGAGAAATCCTTTTGATACAATCTTTATTTATACAGAGTCTATGAATTCGTCGAATTTTATGGACATTGAAAGAACAGGGGTCTCACCGTCATTTAAGCGGTCTCAGGTAGGTTTTCGCTATATATTTTGAATATCCAACTGGCACTTTGGGCCCTCCGTAAACATAGAAGACAGGAAGTGTACCCAAATTCCTTTTAGTCACGTTTGTATCTACCTATTAACTAACTGTCTGCTTAATATTAGGCAGATTGAGAGATCAGGGGCTCTCACCATTGCCCTGTGCCCTTTGTCCTGAAATTTTGACAATTTTAGCTGAAAAGTGACAATCTAAGCCCTCCGTAGATATCGAAGATGACATTATTCTGGGAAATCCTTTTGATACAATCTTTATTTATACAGAGTCTATGAATTCGTCGAATTTTATGGACATTAAAAGAACAGGGGGGGTCTCACCGTCAATTAAGCGATCTCAGGTAGGTTTTCGCTATGTATTTTGAATATGCAACTGTCACTTTGGGCCTCCGTAAACATAGAAGACAAGAAGTGTACCTAAATTCATTTTAGTCACGTTTGTATCTACCTATTAACTAACTGTCTGCTTAATATTAGGCAGATTGAGAGATCAGGGGGCTCTCACCATTGCCCTGTGCCCTTTGTCCTGTAATTTTGACAATTATTAGCTTAAAAGTGACAATCTAAGCCCTCTGTAGATATCGAAGATGACATTTTTCTGAGAAATCCTTTTGATACAATCTTTATTTATACAGAGTCTATGAATTCGTCGAATTTTATGGACATTGAAAGAACAGGGGGTCTCACCGTCATTTAAGCGGTCTCAGGTAGGTTTTCGCTATATATTTTGAATATCCAACTGGCACTTTGGGCCCTCCGTAAACATAGAAGACAGGAAGTGTACCCAAATTCCTTTTAGTCACGTTTGTATCTACCTATTAACTAACTGTCTGCTTAATATTAGGCAGATTGAGAGATCAGGGGCTCTCACCATTGCCCTGTGCCCTTTGTCCTGAAATTTTGACAATTTTAGCTGAAAAGTGACAATCTAAGCCCTCCGTAGATATCGAAGATGACATTATTCTGAGAAATCCTTTTGATACAATCTTTATTTATACAGAGTCTATGAATTCGTCGAATTTTATGGACATTGAAAGAACAGGGGGGTCTCACCGTCATTTAAGCGGTCTCAGGTAGGTTTTCGCTATATATTTTGAATATCCAACTGGCACTTTGGGCCCTCCGTAAACATAGAAGACAGGAAGTGTACCCAAATTCCTTTTAGTCACGTTTGTATCTACCTATTAACTAACTGTCTGCTTAATATTAGGCAGATTGAGAGATCAGGGGCTCTCACCATTGCCCTGTGCCCTTTGTCCTGAAATTTTGACAATTTTAGCTGAAAAGTGACAATCTAAGCCCTCCGTAGATATCGAAGATGACATTATTCTGAGAAATCCTTTTGATACAATCTTTATTTATACAGAGTCTATGAATTCGTCGAATTTTATGGACATTGAAAGAACAGGGGTCTCACCGTCATTTAAGCGGTCTCAGGTAGGTTTTCGCTATATATTTTGAATATCCAACTGGCACTTTGGGCCCTCCGTAAACATAGAAGACAGGAAGTGTACCCAAATTCCTTTTAGTCACGTTTGTATCTACCTATTAACTAACTGTCTGCTTAATATTAGGCAGATTGAGAGATCAGGGGCTCTCACCATTGCCCTGTGCCCTTTGTCCTGAAATTTTGACAATTTTAGCTGAAAAGTGACAATCTAAGCCCTCCGTAGATATCGAAGATGACATTATTCTGAGAAATCCTTTTGATACAATCTTTATTTATACAGAGTCTATGAATTCGTCGAATTTTATGGACATTGAAAGAACAGGGGGGTCTCACCGTCATTTAAGCGGTCTCAGGTAGGTTTTCGCTATATATTTTGAATATCCAACTGGCACTTTGGGCCCTCCGTAAACATAGAAGACAGGAAGTGTACCCAAATTCCTTTTAGTCACGTTTGTATCTACCTATTAACTAACTGTCTGCTTAATATTAGGCAGATTGAGAGATCAGGGGCTCTCACCATTGCCCTGTGCCCTTTGTCCTGAAATTTTGACAATTTTAGCTGAAAAGTGACAATCTAAGCCCTCCGTAGATATCGAAGATGACATTATTCTGAGAAATCCTTTTGATACAATCTTTATTTATACAGAGTCTATGAATTCGTCGAATTTTATGGACATTGAAAGAACAGGGGGGTCTCACCGTCATTTAAGCGGTCTCAGGTAGGTTTTCGCTATATATTTTGAATATCCAACTGGCACTTTGGGCCCTCCGTAAACATAGAAGACAGGAAGTGTACCCAAATTCCTTTTAGTCACGTTTGTATCTACCTATTAACTAACTGTCTGCTTAATATTAGGCAGATTGAGAGATCAGGGGCTCTCACCATTGCCCTGTGCCCTTTGTCCTGAAATTTTGACAATTTTAGCTGAAAAGTGACAATCTAAGCCCTCCGTAGATATCGAAGATGACATTATTCTGAGAAATCCTTTTGATACAATCTTTATTTATACAGAGTCTATGAATTCGTCGAATTTTATGGACATTGAAAGAACAGGGGTCTCACCGTCATTTAAGCGGTCTCAGGTAGGTTTTCGCTATATATTTTGAATATCCAACTGGCACTTTGGGCCCTCCGTAAACATAGAAGACAGGAAGTGTACCCAAATTCCTTTTAGTCACGTTTGTATCTACCTATTAACTAACTGTCTGCTTAATATTAGGCAGATTGAGAGATCAGGGGCTCTCACCATTGCCCTGTGCCCTTTGTCCTGAAATTTTGACAATTTTAGCTGAAAAGTGACAATCTAAGCCCTCCGTAGATATCGAAGATGACATTATTCTGAGAAATCCTTTTGATACAATCTTTATTTATACAGAGTCTATGAATTCGTCGAATTTTATGGACATTGAAAGAACAGGGGGTCTCACCGTCATTTAAGCGGTCTCAGGTAGGTTTTCGCTATATATTTTGAATATCCAACTGGCACTTTGGGCCCTCCGTAAACATAGAAGACAGGAAGTGTACCCAAATTCCTTTTAGTCACGTTTGTATCTACCTATTAACTAACTGTCTGCTTAATATTAGGCAGATTGAGAGATCAGGGGCTCTCACCATTGCCCTGTGCCCTTTGTCCTGAAATTTTGACAATTTTAGCTGAAAAGTGACAATCTAAGCCCTCCGTAGATATCGAAGATGACATTATTCTGAGAAATCCTTTTGATACAATCTTTATTTATACAGAGTCTATGAATTCGTCGAATTTTATGGACATTGAAAGAACAGGGGTCTCACCGTCATTTAAGCGGTCTCAGGTAGGTTTTCGCTATATATTTTGAATATCCAACTGGCACTTTGGGCCCTCCGTAAACATAGAAGACAGGAAGTGTACCCAAATTCCTTTTAGTCACGTTTGTATCTACCTATTAACTAACTGTCTGCTTAATATTAGGCAGATTGAGAGATCAGGGGCTCTCACCATTGCCCTGTGCCCTTTGTCCTGAAATTTTGACAATTTTTAGCTGAAAAGTGACAATCTAAGCCCTCCGTAGATATCGAAGATGACATTATTCTGAGAAATCCTTTTGATACAATCTTTATTTATACAGAGTCTATGAATTCGTCGAATTTTATGGACATTGAAAGAACAGGGGGGTCTCACCGTCATTTAAGCGGTCTCAGGTAGGTTTTCGCTATATATTTTGAATATCCAACTGGCACTTTGGGCCCTCCGTAAACATAGAAGACAGGAAGTGTACCCAAATTCCTTTTAGTCACGTTTGTATCTACCTATTAACTAACTGTCTGCTTAATATTAGGCAGATTGAGAGATCAGGGGGCTCTCACCATTGCCCTGTGCCCTTTGTCCTGAAATTTTGACAATTTTAGCTGAAAAGTGACAATCTAAGCCCTCCGTAGATATCGAAGATGACATTATTCTGAGAAATCCTTTTGATACAATCTTTATTTATACAGAGTCTATGAATTCGTCGAATTTTATGGACATTGAAAGAACAGGGGTCTCACCGTCATTTAAGCGGTCTCAGGTAGGTTTTCGCTATATATTTTGAATATCCAACTGGCACTTTGGGCCCTCCGTAAACATAGAAGACAGGAAGTGTACCCAAATTCCTTTTAGTCACGTTTGTATCTACCTATTAACTAACTGTCTGCTTAATATTAGGCAGATTGAGAGATCAGGGGCTCTCACCATTGCCCTGTGCCCTTTGTCCTGAAATTTTGACAATTTTAGCTGAAAAGTGACAATCTAAGCCCTCCGTAGATATCGAAGATGACATTATTCTGAGAAATCCTTTTGATACAATCTTTATTTATACAGAGTCTATGAATTCGTCGAATTTTATGGACATTGAAAGAACAGGGGTCTCACCGTCATTTAAGCGGTCTCAGGTAGGTTTTCGCTATATATTTTGAATATCCAACTGGCACTTTGGGCCCTCCGTAAACATAGAAGACAGGAAGTGTACCCAAATTCCTTTTAGTCACGTTTGTATCTACCTATTAACTAACTGTCTGCTTAATATTAGGCAGATTGAGAGATCAGGGGCTCTCACCATTGCCCTGTGCCCTTTGTCCTGAAATTTTGACAATTTTAGCTGAAAAGTGACAATCTAAGCCCTCCGTAGATATCGAAGATGACATTATTCTGAGAAATCCTTTTGATACAATCTTTATTTATACAGAGTCTATGAATTCGTCGAATTTTATGGACATTGAAAGAACAGGGGTCTCACCGTCATTTAAGCGGTCTCAGGTAGGTTTTCGCTATATATTTTGAATATCCAACTGGCACTTTGGGCCCTCCGTAAACATAGAAGACAGGAAGTGTACCCAAATTCCTTTTAGTCACGTTTGTATCTACCTATTAACTAACTGTCTGCTTAATATTAGGCAGATTGAGAGATCAGGGGCTCTCACCATTGCCCTGTGCCCTTTGTCCTGAAATTTTGACAATTTTAGCTGAAAAGTGACAATCTAAGCCCTCCGTAGATATCGAAGATGACATTATTCTGAGAAATCCTTTTGATACAATCTTTATTTATACAGAGTCTATGAATTCGTCGAATTTTATGGACATTGAAAGAACAGGGGTCTCACCGTCATTTAAGCGGTCTCAGGTAGGTTTTCGCTATATATTTTGAATATCCAACTGGCACTTTGGGCCCTCCGTAAACATAGAAGACAGGAAGTGTACCCAAATTCCTTTTAGTCACGTTTGTATCTACCTATTAACTAACTGTCTGCTTAATATTAGGCAGATTGAGAGATCAGGGGCTCTCACCATTGCCCTGTGCCCTTTGTCCTGAAATTTTGACAATTTTAGCTGAAAAGTGACAATCTAAGCCCTCCGTAGATATCGAAGATGACATTATTCTGAGAAATCCTTTTGATACAATCTTTATTTATACAGAGTCTATGAATTCGTCGAATTTTATGGACATTGAAAGAACAGGGGGGTCTCACCGTCATTTAAGCGGTCTCAGGTAGGTTTTCGCTATATATTTTGAATATCCAACTGGCACTTTGGGCCCTCCGTAAACATAGAAGACAGGAAGTGTACCCAAATTCCTTTTAGTCACGTTTGTATCTACCTATTAACTAACTGTCTGCTTAATATTAGGCAGATTGAGAGATCAGGGGCTCTCACCATTGCCCTGTGCCCTTTGTCCTGAAATTTTGACAATTTTAGCTGAAAAGTGACAATCTAAGCCCTCCGTAGATATCGAAGATGACATTATTCTGAGAAATCCTTTTGATACAATCTTTATTTATACAGAGTCTATGAATTCGTCGAATTTTATGGACATTGAAAGAACAGGGGTCTCACCGTCATTTAAGCGGTCTCAGGTAGGTTTTCGCTATATATTTTGAATATCCAACTGGCACTTTGGGCCCTCCGTAAACATAGAAGACAGGAAGTGTACCCAAATTCCTTTTAGTCACGTTTGTATCTACCTATTAACTAACTGTCTGCTTAATATTAGGCAGATTGAGAGATCAGGGGCTCTCACCATTGCCCTGTGCCCTTTGTCCTGAAATTTTGACAATTTTAGCTGAAAAGTGACAATCTAAGCCCTCCGTAGATATCGAAGATGACATTATTCTGAGAAATCCTTTTGATACAATCTTTATTTATACAGAGTCTATGAATTCGTCGAATTTTATGGACATTGAAAGAACAGGGGGGTCTCACCGTCATTTAAGCGGTCTCAGGTAGGTTTTCGCTATATATTTTGAATATCCAACTGGCACTTTGGGCCCTCCGTAAACATAGAAGACAGGAAGTGTACCCAAATTCCTTTTAGTCACGTTTGTATCTACCTATTAACTAACTGTCTGCTTAATATTAGGCAGATTGAGAGATCAGGGGGCTCTCACCATTGCCCTGTGCCCTTTGTCCTGAAATTTTGACAATTTTAGCTGAAAAGTGACAATCTAAGCCCTCCGTAGATATCGAAGATGACATTATTCTGAGAAATCCTTTTGATACAATCTTTATTTATACAGAGTCTATGAATTCGTCGAATTTTATGGACATTGAAAGAACAGGGGGGTCTCACCGTCATTTAAGCGGTCTCAGGTAGGTTTTCGCTATATATTTTGAATATCCAACTGGCACTTTGGGCCCTCCGTAAACATAGAAGACAGGAAGTGTACCCAAATTCCTTTTAGTCACGTTTGTATCTACCTATTAACTAACTGTCTGCTTAATATTAGGCAGATTGAGAGATCAGGGGCTCTCACCATTGCCCTGTGCCCTTTGTCCTGAAATTTTGACAATTTTTAGCTGAAAAGTGACAATCTAAGCCCTCCGTAGATATCGAAGATGACATTATTCTGAAAAATCCTTTTGATACAATCTTTATTTATACAGAGTCTATGAATTCGTCGAATTTTATGGACATTGAAAGAACAGGGGGGTCTCACCGTCATTTAAGCGGTCTCAGGTAGGTTTTCGCTATATATTTTGAATATCCAACTGGCACTTTGGGCCCTCCGTAAACATAGAAGACAGGAAGTGTACCCAAATTCCTTTTAGTCACGTTTGTATCTACCTATTAACTAACTGTCTGCTTAATATTAGGCAGATTGAGAGATCAGGGGGCTCTCACCATTGCCCTGTGCCCTTTGTCCTGAAATTTTGACAATTTTAGCTGAAAAGTGACAATCTAAGCCCTCCGTAGATATCGAAGATGACATTATTCTGAGAAATCCTTTTGATACAATCTTTATTTATACAGAGTCTATGAATTCGTCGAATTTTATGGACATTGAAAGAACAGGGGGGTCTCACCGTCATTTAAGCGGTCTCAGGTAGGTTTTCGCTATATATTTTGAATATCCAACTGGCACTTTGGGCCCTCCGTAAACATAGAAGACAGGAAGTGTACCCAAATTCCTTTTAGTCACGTTTGTATCTACCTATTAACTAACTGTCTGCTTAATATTAGGCAGATTGAGAGATCAGGGGGCTCTCACCATTGCCCTGTGCCCTTTGTCCTGACATTTTGACAATTTTTAGCTGAAAAGTGACAATCTAAGCCCTCCGTAGATATCGAAGATGACATTATATTTGAAAATCCTTTTGATACAATCTTTATTTATACAGAGTCTATGAATTCGTAGAATTTTATGGACATTGAAAGAACAGGGGGGTCTCACCGTCATTTAAGCGGTCTCAGGTAGGTTTTCGCTATATATTTTGAATATCCAACTGGCACTTTGGGCCCTCCGTAAACATAGAAGACAGGAAGTGTACCCAAATTCCTTTTAGTCACGTTTGTATCTACCTATTAACTAACTGTCTGCTTAATATTAGGCAGATTGAGAGATCAGGGGGCTCTCACCATTGCCCTGTGCCCTTTGTTCTGAAATTTTGACAATTTTTAGCTGAAAAGTGACAATCTAAGCCCTCCGTAGATATCGAAGATGACATTATTCTAGAAAAACCTTCTGATACAACCTTTATATATACAGAGTCTATGAATTCGTCGAATATTATGGACATTGAAAGAACAGGGGGTCTCACCGTCATTTAAGCGTTCTCAGGTAGGTTTTCGCTATATATTTTGAATATCCAACTGGCACTTTGGGCCCTCCGTAAACATAGAAGACAGGAAGTGTACCCAAATTCCTTTTAGTCACGTTTGTATCTACCTATTAACTAACTGTCTGCTTAATATTAGGCAGATTGAGAGATCAGGGGGCTCTCACCATTGCCCTGTGCCCTTTGTCCTGAAATTTTGACAATTTTTAGCTGAAAAGTGACAATCTAAGCCCTCCGTAGATATCGAAGATGACATTATTCTGAGAAATCCTTTTGATACAATCTTTATTTATACAGAGTCTATGAATTCGTCGAATTTTATGGACATTGAAAGAACAGGGGGGTCTCACCGTCATTTAAGCGGTCTCAGGTAGGTTTTCACTATGTATTTCTTTTTTGGGGCTTTCCATATATATATTTCTATTTATATTTCTAAATTTTTTCTAGTGATCGGTTTTTGTTTTTGTTTTAAGAAATATTAGATATAAAATTACAGTTTTGATGTCGTTTTATTGATAAAAATCTATATTACATAAAGACAAATATGCAAATTACATAAGCATTGATAAGGGTTTATATTTGAGGACAACGAGAGTTTAAGACAACTTGAAGGGGTCATAAAACGATTTCAACGTATCTTTTCACTCCTTTCAACTATAAAAATCATGCTTTTAATGTTATCAAAATATTATATTTTTATGATTTTCAACTAAATTTGAATATCGAACCGACTGCTAGCAGCCGGTTGGATATTGAATATCGAATATCGAATAACGAACCGGCTGCTAACTTCACATCCATTAGTGGTACTATGCTTAAATTGTTTGCATGGTTTAAACTCTATCTCGGAGTAATTCTCAGCAAAATAAGCAATCCTGAATTGGGTATATTACACAATTGAAAATCCATAAAGGATTCATTTCTAAACAACATTGTTTGTCGTGAAGTGTTCTATATCCAGAAAAGGAGGTGCTTTATTTATTTAAGGTGATTATCTATTCAAAAGACATACAACATTATAACACTCACACGACAAAATTTTGTTTGGCTTCTGTTAAATTCGGTTTTAATGATAATATAATATGATATTTTCACCACTTTTATATAAAATTTCAGAATAAAATAAATGCATTTGTATCTAATTACAAATAATACTTTACTACACAATGTAATGACTCGGCCATTTTATGTGTAATTTGTTTAGTTGTTATTTTATTGGGGATCAAACACATTTTCCCCAACAAATCATCAAAGATCATGACCAGGAATAAACAGGTATCTTTACAATATGTCATGTTCTAAATCGTCCGAAGTTGGTTTTTTTTAAATATCATACGAAGTACAGCGAAACAATTAAGAACAATAAACGCGCGTATCGTCTACACAAGACTCGTCAGTGGTAAACAACGAAAAAGACCGATTGCCCATTGTTGAAAACTGTCCAATGACCTGTATTTGATCACATTCTTGTCCTTTGTTTTGTTGGATAATTGTCTCATCGGCAACCACGCCACTTCTTTGTATCTTTAAAAGAATAATAAAATATCCCAACGACTTTTCTTATTCATTGTACTTTGTCTTGTTCGCGTAATGATCTATCTCGAAACCACACAAAACACGGAAAAGAATAAATACTTTGCACCAAAGTTGTTGCTTCTTTTGATCGATTTCTTCAAATTTAATCATATAATTTCACTTAATTGGCAGTTAGAACTGTTACATTTATGCTTATTTTATCAATATTACACATAATGATTTCTAAGGGTTTTTTAATAGTGTTTAAATGTAAGATGATTGTTAATAAACTTGGAAAAAGGACAAGCAAGTTAAATCTAATTTAGAATATCAGCCATTTTTTTAATTTTATAGCGCGTGACACACGTGTCTGAAATAACCTAAATAAGGTTTCATCGACACCAAAACAAGATTGCTTTAGTATGGTTGTAGTTTGTTCACGTCCAGAGACAAACATTTCATACATTTAATTTTACATCAAAAAGGTAGGCTCTGTAGAATAGGACTATCGGGTTGGTGGACAAAACATTGTAAACTCTCACGAGTTTGACCCAAGCGCTCTTTAAAATGCAGAAAGATAGGAGGATGATGAAGCCAAAAGCATTAAATGCTTGTAAGCATCGAATCACAAAGACTACATATAACAGCAAAAACTTCTAAATTCAGATAAAGTGGTTTTTTTTTAAAGTAATGTTTCGTGGTTAATATGATATATCTGAAAATTTAAGTCACTTAAATGTGTCACTTATAAATCATTCCAGGACCGGACCACGGGTTACGTAGAGAATAATACCCGCTGTAAGTTACAACTAACCAGCAGCGGTACCGACCCAGTGGTTGTAATATGAACACATTATATAAATAAGAAGATGCGGTATGAGTGCCAATGAGACAACTCTCCATCCAAGTCACAATGTATAAAAAGTAAACAATTATAGGTCAAAGTGTATACGGCCTTCAACACGGAGCCTTGGCTCACACCGAACAGCAAGCTATAAAAGGCCCCAAAATGACTAGTGTAAAACAATTCAAACAGGAAAACCAACAGTCTAATCTATATAAAAACGAGAAACGAGAAACACTTATGAACCACACGTGCATAAAAATGCAGCGGGTTTAAACGTTTTAACAGGCGCCAACCTTCACCCTAACCTAAAACAGTAGTGTAACATTACAACATAAAAAGACATGAAGCTGATTTCAGTAGACTATATTTTACACAATAGAGATTAAAACATTTATATAAAATTTTCAGCTCTTGTATTTTCCTCCATACGGTTGTTATTCTATTTTCCAAAATAATATTAAAAGCCCATGGCCGGAAGGATAAACAATAACTAAAAAAGAAGATATCGTATGAATGCCAATAATTAAGACAACTCTTCACCAGAAACCAAATGACGTAGACATTAGCAACTATAGATCAGCCTTCACCAAACACTACTTTAAAAGAATGATTATGAATAAAAGGGAAATTTCAATATACATCAATGAGTAGCAATATATCGACAGAAAAACCAAAAAGACATCTCGAGGTCAACATTGTTGTGTAGTAAGGGAGATAACCTGTAAATTATTTGTAATAACTTAGATATATAAGGAACAACTAGGTGATGAGTTTCATTACATATTTAATTGTAACTTTTTAGTGCTGAAAGACATAAATTTATACCTGTTCATGTCTATAACAACAGTAACATTATTAGTCTGTCTGAGTTAATGAAAAGTCATGATAAATATACACTTATCGGCTTGGCAAAATTTTGCAAAATTTTCATATTTGCAATGTTCAACTTTCAGCTGCATATATCAACTTCATATGTATACATGTTTGTTCATGCATTATATTTGTTGTTAAATTTATTGTACTGTTATGCCTCACGTGAGGCCTTTAGTGAAATAAAAGTTTCGAGTTTCAAAGTTTCATATAACATGGGACTTAACTCAGCCGTGGTATCAGTGATGATAATTGTTCTGTTCAATGTATTGTTGTTTTTATAATTTCGTTCCATTATATAAACACATGTATATCTTCGTTTTGTAATTGTTGTATTTGATGATAGTCCAATGTCTGGACTTTTAATATTTTATTTCAATAAAAATTACTTACCTACTTACTTACTTACTAGGATCGGCTTCAACAATAGAAACGAACTTAACAATACCCAAAGTATTTAAATAAAGAATACTTGTAAAAGACAAAACCATTTAGATGACAGATAACGATTGATAAGGTGTCTGATTTCGGACAGGCACGTGAGTATGCCTCCTTCTCATATTAAATCTAGTCTTGTTTTAGACGCATTAAGATTGTGCCATGCAATTTCCCCAGATTTGTTTCACACCGGGGTATTTTCAAAAAAGTCTTTCAATCTTTATTTAAATTCGTAGTATCACAGCCTGATGTTTTAACAATATTTTGAATCATTTTTAAACAGATCTACTAATTTTAAACTCCAGAAGATAGCCAAAACTGCAATTTTGACAAATATTATCCCCAAAATATCTAAGAAGGACATCGTTAACCAAAACCAACATTCTGTTGGAAATAAAGCTATTCATTTATGTGGATAGGGACGTCCTTCGATGCAGACAAAAACATGTGAATTTTTCATGTTTGTATCAAAATGCCTTTAAACAGCATCTTGAAACGCTGAATACCATTTTCGTTTTCTGGTAATATTAAAAATTACTGCAAAATATTTAAAATGCATATTATATAGATTCTTAATATTCGATTTGCAGTAGGAGTTGAATACCTTTAAATTACTCCCCGGTGAGGGAAACATATGGGAAATTGGCACTACGTCTTTTTTTGGTAAAATTTCCCCCAAATTGCCGGCAGTTCTATTCATTCATAGATATAAGAAGATGTGGTATGAGTGCCAATGAGACAACTCTCCATCCAAGCCAAAATTTAAACCATTATAGGTCAAAGTACGGTCTTCAACACGGAGCATTGGCTCACACCGAACAGTAAGCTATAAAGGGCCCCAAAATTACTAGTGTAAAACCATTCAAACGGGAAAACCAACGGTCTAATCTATATAAAAACGAGAAACGAGAAACACTTATGAACCACATCAACAAACGACAACTACTGAACATCAGATTCCTGACTTAGGACAGGTGCAAACAAATGCAGCGGGTTTAAATGCTTACTTTTATTGCTATTGATTTTTTTAAAAAGGCCTTGGTAATCTCGTGGGCGTAAAGATACAAATGGCCACTAATCATGCTGAAATTGAAACGAGAATAACATCTCGAAATAACTTTTCAATAATAATGAAATTATTTTGTACCGTGCGTCAAGTACGTCAAGAAAAAATAATGATACTAGGTTTTAATCTAAGTGAAATCATTTTGAAATAAAGTTGTTGAGATTTTATAATAATGGTTCTTGATAACTGTTGTAGGGTAAATATACAAAATGTATAAAGAGTTCGATATGAATTAAAGAAGATTTTTAGTTTTCTTCGATGAGACAGAAACCTAACAACAGAAATAACAAAAGGAAATTTCAAAGGTTATCAAGTTTTCAGTACGTTTAAACAATATGCCAAACTCTAAATCGTGCTGATTCTATAAGAATTTTGAAAAAATTGACTTAAATAATCAAAGATGCCTTCAACATTAATTTCTATCAGCAATTAATAAAGTCATAGAATTTTTATGAAATATTGACAGAAGCTTTATAATGACTAAATGACAGTATCCATAAAATTCATTATTTCAGTTTTCCGTATTTTACTGATAATGGACTTAGTTGTTTTGCAGTTAACATTTTGATGAAGTCTTATGTTAAAATTTTCCAGACATCATTAACTTCGTCAATCCTTCATGGAATTTTACGTAAGTTGAATTTTATGCTAGTCTTGATACATTTATAAACTTTCATGAATGGATATGAAACTTGGGCAGAAGCATATTTTTACGATCAAGAAATAGTATCAGAAGAAAATTATGATTTTTTAAAATAATTTCCGTATCTTATTGATACCTTGCACAGTAAATACTGAGCAGCAATCGAAGGCCAGACATAGGGGGTTCCGCAGATATCTTTATAAATTTTTCTACCATATTTAGTGTGAAATTCCTTACCAAAGCATGCAAATTGCCATTTTATTCAAACTTTCTCACAAACTTTAACAATGTAATGGTATTGCGCATCTCCTTTTTGTTTTTTTTTAACCGAATTTTGTTTCACTTCCCTTACCAAAACATTGACATTGCTACTGATTTTGTATCCGCAAATCTTCCTAAATTCCTATTACATTGTATTTAAACTTTCTCACCATCTTAACAAGGTAATGCTATTGTGCACCTCCTATTTTGTTTTTCGTTTAGAGTTTCTCTTCCATAAGCATTGACTTTGCCATTGCTTTATTTTGGGTGTACCAATTATGTTAACCTCCTATTTATTGTTATATTAGAATGATTTACGTGATTTCCTTCAGTAAATCAGGTGTACTCAGTAATTTATATCCCGTTCTCCTCCTAAGAACATTAATTATTATAATTTGATGAAATTTCCCAATAACCTGCACAATATAATGCCTCTGCACCATATAATGCGTAAGTGCATCTCCTATATTATTTATCTCAATTATTTTTGGGGTTTCCTTTACCAAATACATTGACTTGCAAGGAGTGGGGTATCATTTTGTGAGCTTTGCTCACAGTACCTTTAGCTATATTTACTGAGGCATTTGTATATGATTTTTATGCACGTCTGTATTCCTGACAGGATGAACTTGAGTTACCTTTCTTTATATGCTGATGTATCTTTTCTCCTAGTTCAGCATGTTCAGGGGAAAAACTCAATATTATAAAAAATATCATATTACCTTATGGAAACACATGTATCGTTTCTCCTACAAGGAAACATGGTCTTTACGTGAAAGCACTTTTTGATAAGGTTGTTCGTACAGTAGAGCATTCCATGGCATCACATGTTCATCAAATTGTGGGATATTATTCCAGGAATATGAAGATATATGAAGAAAATGTGGGATATAATTGCTCCATGTTGATGGCCTTATGCGACTTTTAGATGGGGAACATGAATAAAAGCACTGTTCCTTTTATTAAGATTCTGACAGGTGCATGCAAAGATTTTTATGAATCGATATCGTATCCCTCCTTATAAGCAATACAAAACATGCAATAAAAAACACATTTATGTCTCCTTTTATGCATTTTGCGTTTAAAGTTGGTTTAGGTTTGGAAATTCATTTTATTCTGTATTATATAATAATCAATTTCAATTTGTTTAATATGATTTGATATTTTCTCAAATTTGAACTATATGAACTTTAGATGGATGTAGTTATTGTTATTCGAGGCGAAATCAAAGAAGAGTGCTTAGAAATGCCCAGACTAATGTTATCTTTGGGGATAGGAAAAACTTTACCTGATGGACGCCTTAAGCAAACCTACCTTACAAAATATAAAATTAAAATGTAAATTTTCGGAAGAAAAAGAAAAGCATCTGTGTTTATCTGTGATTGCTTAGTTATAATTGATTCAATTAGGGATCAAAGCCCCTTTTCCTAGTTATTTTATGCAGTTGTTTTCGAAATAATGGAACATAAATAAACCCTTTGCACTTAAGGTATTGATCCCTATGATCGATTTCTTAAAATTGTATTATATAATTTCACTTAATTGACAATTAAAGCTGTTTCATTATGTTTATTTTTATAAATATTACACGTTAATGATTTCTAAGGGTACTTTAAATAGTGTGTTAATGTAAAAAAGACGAAAGTTGAAAAAAAAACTATGGAAACAAGGACAAACAAGTATAACCGTATTTGGAATATCGGTTAATGATTACATTGAACTAATGTGAATTCAAAAATGTGTGCGTGCATTAATTATTGCGATTGTGATACAAAACTATTTATCGTTATTTCAGGAAATACTACAAAAATTTATGAAATGCGAGTTCATATTTTTGCGGGAGCCATCCCGTGGCATTTTGACAATAATGAAAACATCGGAAACATTACTGAATTTACAGTTTATATATTAACCATGGTAACGATTTAAATGCACATGACACGTGACTTATACAACCCGATTTTAAATATATATTTTGATTTAGTTTAATTGTAGATTGTTTAACATCCAGTGGTAAATATTTCATGCATATAAACATGTAGGTAGGATCTGTGAAGTAAGTCGATCGTGATGGTGAAAGATTTGTATACTCTACCGGGAAGAGGGAAAATTTTGCCCCAAGCGTCCTTTTACATGCAGAAGGAGGAGGGAGTTGAAGCCAATAGTATTTTAAAAAAAAATGTTTATAGGCATCGCAACCACAAAGGCTACATATAACAGCCAAAACTGTCTAAATTCAGATAAAGTGTTTTTTAAAAGTAATGTAACGTGGTTAATATGATGTATCTGAAAATCCCTAATTTATAAATTATACAAGGCCAGGAAGACGGGTTACTACGAGAATAATACCTTCTGTAAGTTGCAAATAACCAGCAGCGGCATCGATCCACTGGTGGTAGGTAGTATGAACACATAGGCTGATTTTAGTGGGCTATATTTTACACAATAGATATTAAAATACTTATATTAAATTTTCAGCTGTTGGATTTTCCTTCATACGGTCATTTTATTTTCCAAAATCACATTAAAAACCCAAGATCGGAAGAATTAAACAACATTACTTTAGAAATAATATCAATGAATAAAGGAAACACACGTAAATGAGAAAGCAATCCAACGACACAAAAAAAAAAAAGACATCTAGAAACCAGCATAGGATCGGCTTTAACAATAGAAACGGACTTAACAATACGCCAAAGTATAAATCACCGGAGTTAAACATAGTTGTAAAAGAATTAACAGTGATTACCATCAACACCAAAATCTGAAAATGACAAAACCATTCAGATATACTGACAGATAACAACTGAGAAGGTGTCTGTTTTGGAACAGGCACGTGATTATGTCTCCTTGTTAAATTAAATCTGGTCCTGTTTGAGATGCAATAAGGTTGTGCTTTGAAATTTCCCCTGGATTTGTTTCACACCAGGGCCATTTTCAAAAAATCTTTCAATCTTTATTTAAATTCGTAGTATCGCAGCCTGATGTTTAAACAATATTTGGGCTTATTTTTAAACAGATTCACTAATTTTAAACACCAGAAGACAGCCAAAACCGCAATTTTGACAAATTGCATCCCAAAAATATCTAAGAACGACATTATTAACCAAAACCAACATTCTTTAGGAAATAAAGCTATATATTTATGTGCATGGGCGACGTCCTTCGATGCAGACAAAACATGTAAATTTTGAATTTTGTATTAGAATGCCTTCAACAGTAGCATAGCGTTTTTTTTTTTTTTTTTTTGTAATAGGAAAAATAACTGAAAAATTATTTAAAGTGCATATGATATAGATTTTTAATATTCAATTTCATGTAGGAGGGAAACAAATATAGGGGAAATTGGCCCTGGATCTACGTGTATTTTTGGACAATTTCCCTCAAATTGACGGCAGTTCTATTTCATTCATGCTTACTATCATTGCTATTGATTTCTAAAGACCTTGGTAATCTCGTGAGCGTAAAGATACAAATGGCCACTAATCATGCTAATTTCAAGGAAATTGAAACGAGAATAACATCTCGAAATAACTTTTCAATAATGATAAAATAATTTCGTACCGTGCGTCAAGTACGTCAAGAAGAAACAATGATAGGTTTAAATCTAGGAAATCATTTTGAAACAAAGTTGTTGAGATTTTATTGTAATGATCTTGATAACTTTTTTAGGGTCAACATAAAAACTGTATTAAGACTTCAATATGAATAAAGGAAGATGGGGGTATTCTTGGATGAGACAGCAACCTAACGACAAAAATAACAAAAAGACATTTGAAAGGCAACCAAGTTTTCAATATGTCTAGACAATAAGTCGTCTAGATTCCATGAAAATTGTAAAAAATAAATTAAACTGAAACGATCAAAGATATGCCTTTAATATACAATTCTACCCTACCCCATCTCCAAAAGAAAAAGGGAAAAATAAACGAGACCCCCAAAAACACAAAAAAACAAATAAAAAACCCCAACAGAATGAAAACATAACAAACGACATTTACTTACGAAACATATATTTTTTTTTATGCATTTTACTCTAAAACTCAGTACAAAAGCTTGAATTAACACTCTCATTCCAATCAAAAGCTTGAATTAACACTCTCATTCCAATCAAAAGCATTCAGAAGAAAATTTTCATTAACAAATTTTTATAAAAATTTTCAGTAGGCATAGCCTGCATAGCCATTAACATGAGTAGTTGCTTGGATCGAGAGCTATCTGATTATAGATACATGTATAGGAAGATGTGGTATGAGTGCCAATGAGACAACTCTCCATCCAAGTAACAATTTATAAAAGTAAACCATTATAGGTCAAGGTACGGCCTTCAACACGGAGCATTGGCTCACACCGAACAGCAAGCTATAAAGGCCCCAAAAATTACAAGTGTAAAACCATGCAAACGGGAAAACCAACGGTCTAATCTATATAAAAACGAGAAACGAGAAACACGTATGAACTACATAAACAGACGACAACCACTGTACATCAGATTCCTGACTTAGGACAGGTGCAAACATTTGCAGCGGGATTAAACGCTTTAATTGTACCAAACCTTCTCCCTTTTCTGAAACAATAGTATAACATCACAACATAGAAAGATACACTATAAAATATCAATTGGAAGGCTTAACTCAATCAAAAAACGTAAATTAACACACAACGAACTAATAAATTTGATCTGTGATACCTGAATGCAAATACATAGTTAATAACAATTATAAGGGATAAATAATTAAGGTCAAAAGTAAATAAACAGATTAACATATATTACGAACAGTTGGCTAAGGTCAAATGTATAAAATGCTATAAACGGAAACAAAAAGCTTACTATAGAACTTACGACCAATCTTTACGAAACTTTGTACCATGCATGTTTGATCAAAGCGAAGTTATCCTATATAAAATCTTGAGGTCAAATGTAGCGTATAAAAGATATAAATCAACGAGTTATAAACAAGAAATTCTTTATTGGCATTAAATCGCAAATGACATAATTCCTCAAACAGTTTGTTATGTGGTGAAAAGAAGATTGGAGAAAGAGGAAATATTAATTAGTCCAAAGAAAACAAACGACAAGAAGGCCAATAAGAAAAAGACGAACAGACAAACATACATAAAAAAGGCAATCGACGAAAACTAAACATTTAGCAATACGTTCCCCATAAAAACCCGGTAATGAACGCAATGATAAGTGCACTGGAATGGTCAGCAGTTCCTGTTCGACTAAACAAATCCCACCCTCTTTTAGCTTGATATTTGGATGTAATAAAGGAATAAACTATATAAACCACACAGACAGCCAACGCAGTTTAAGAATAACCTTCCAACTCATGATCTCAACGCGTATGTTTTGTTTAAATTCATCATGTAATTTCACTTCAAAAGGCTGTTACAGCTGTTTTATTCCTGGTAGCTTTTATTGTTATTGGATGTAAATAGTTTCAATTAGATTCGTTAACAGCGTAATTATAAAGATGAAATTGACCACTATTTTAAGGAAATTGATTTCGGAATGAAAATAAAAACACAAAATAGCTTTTGAACAGCAATAAAATAATTTTGCACTGCCATACACGTTAATTTTATCATGATGGTTATCTTTAATAGCGACATTGTGTCACGATGGCAAACATTTCAACTAAGAATCAATATAACAACGGCCTTAGTTATGAGAGGTTAATCTTGGTAACGATTCTGTTCGTGAGAAGAAAAAAAAACATTATTCTTGTGAATCAAGAAGTCAGGATAATGGAATAAAATTTTACAACATTAATTGTTTGTTTGTTTGTTCGTTCGTTCGTTCGTTCGTTCGTTCGTTCGTTCGTTCGTTTGTATGTTTTACCTTGCCTGGTAAGAGCTGAAAAAATAAATAACCTTGCATATGACAGGATGAAAATGAATACTAGTATTCTGCAACACAAAATGGAGAAATCAGTTGTGAACAAAAGTGAAATTATCGCGAAATAGAAATAAGCGTTCGTAGCAACAGATGAAAATGAATAGTAAAATCATGGGGTTTACTTAGTAAATCGTTAGTTTGCCTGGTTTAGAGCGATATTAGGTAAAACAATTAAGAACGCATCAGTATACAACGAACGATCCATCTTCAGGGCGATGATTTAGTTGTGATATAAAGTACAAGACTTTATAACCAGTCAACTAGTGCAGTGCTTTTTTCAGTCATGTCAGGTTTGAAACGTAGGCTAAGATAAATCCGATTCCTATTATGCTTGAACATATTTTTATCAGTTTAGGCCCTGTAACCATGACGACATTTACGTCTATCCTAAGCCTATAAAATATACAATGTGTCCCAGGTGTTGTAAAGTAATTAAACTGATTGTAAATATTAACAACTACTATTGTTGTGTGAAAATAGGATTCTGTATAGTATTGAAATATCATATCGAGGTGTAGTGATCAAAACACGATTCAAAATCTAAACTATTTGATGTTAAATGTAAGATGATGTATTAGTACTTTTGAACATGTTAAAATAAATCTGGGTCATTGGAAAAAATTTTATGACATACTTGAACTTTAATACATAATTAAGACACTACTATTCTGTGAGAGAACGGAATTGCCAAAAACCGTTATGTATTGTCCTTTATAAACAAGCGAACTATTTACGGACCATCCGTCAACAAAACGGTAATCAGTAGGACAAGATCTACAAATAATTAAGTCAATTGCAGAAATCGTCAATTGACTTCTTATAGGAGAAGTCGCCCTTAAATGACGACCTTTTTACAATTTTTGTTTTTCTCTTCGCCTATTATCTTGAAAACTGTAATAGATAGATATAAACTTTAAAAAGCAAAACTGACCAGTAAGACAAGTGATCTACAAATAAGTCGAATTGCGGAAATCGTCAGTTGACTCCTTATATGAGCAATCACCCTTTTTTAACGATTTTACCATTGTTTTTCTTTTTTGCCTATTATCTTGAAAACTATTATAGATAGATAGAATCTTTAAAAAGCAAAGATGATCAACAATACAAAACCTGATTTGTCAGTTTCATGATACTATTTCAAAAAGGCGTTTATCATTTGCTCTTCATACCAAACTTAATGATAGATATCTGAATTATTGGAAAGAGAATATTTTTTGTGATGATAAATAAGCTCAGAACATATAGACAGCTTAAAGAAAATAACAAATTGGAAACCTATTTATTGTTAAGCATTGACAAAAAAGTAATAGGACATTTTTGTCAAAATTCGCATAAGTAATAGTGTTCTTAAAATTGAACATGGTCGACACACTTAAACCCCTTTAGAAGAAAGAATTTGTCCCTTGTGTCTTTTAGAAGTAGAAGATGAATTTCATTTCACTATACCATGTACAAAACTAAATACAATTAAGAGAACAATTATTTTCTAAAATTAGTGAAATAGTTCCCTCTTTTTGAAATATGACTAATGAAGAAAGAGTTAAATTTTTGTATAGGTGTGGTGAGACTGATATAATTAGAATCATTGTAAAATTCATAAGTGACATGTACAATTCTAGATATGTTTTATTGAGTAATAAATAATTTTGTGGTTCCACCTCCTCAGCAGAGATTATATACATATATATTATTGTAACAATATTTTCTTTTAATAATGGAGGGGATATACAAATTTATATACACAATGTTTATAAATGTGGACAGATATATGTTTGTATGTTTATGTGTAGCCAATGTTCATTGTCTTTGTAACAATCCTATAATTTTGGATTTTAAACCAATAAAATATCTTATCTTATAAAGATTATGGCCCTTTAATGACGTTTTTAACACTGCTTTGTGTTTCGGGCAAAACAATTATCAGCAATGAATAATATTCTAGTCTAAAATGATTGAGAGAGTTCATTGATGAAGATGGTAATAGACCTAGATGAGCGACACAGGCTCTTGAGAGTCTCTAGTTTCATTCCCCTGGAAATAAATGTAGTAATTTGCCATTCGTGCTGCATGCGAATGCACACTATCATAAAATAGTCGCTGTGCCTTTGGTTACAGTCACCATTAAAATAATTGCAATACCGATTTAATGCACTAGATGAGCATTTCAGTACACGAGGTCTCTTCTGTGACGGTATATGCCTTAACATTAACGGAGCAAAATTTCCTTGCGTAATCTAGGTAGTTATTTTCGGACTATATCTCCTAACCCTGTTTTATATGTAAACGATTGGTAGCAAACCGGTCAATGTTTTGTTAAAGCAATTATACGGTTATTAATAGTTATGCAGAAGCTGTCATATATTGATATTTATTTTCGAATAAGCACACAATGTTTTCATAAACGATTTATGGGTCATGTCCCTTATTTGAGTCAATCGCAGTGATTGACATCTTAAAGCTAATGAAATAAGGCTGAATTGAATTCCAAAAATCTATACAAGTAATAGCTTTTCTAAAAAGCCAGCCGTCTCATAGCTGACGAAAGTGGAAAATGTTTTCTGTTTGTAGTTTTATTCGTTCATAATTGTATGTAAAATGTAGTGGATTGCAAAAATTATAAAAGGCTTATACAATTTTTTAGATTTACTAATTTCCGAGAAAGTACTAACACTGGAAATGGAGGGGTAATGTCTTTTTATCGATTATTTTTTTTTCAAACAGATATCGGAGTTGTTCTTTGACTTTTTCTTTGATAGTTTGCTTATTTATTTGTGTTAGAAAAGTATGGCCGCTTCCACCTGAAAGTTTTTCGTTCATAATAAGCATCGAAAAGTGTAGAGAGTGAAACGTAGTAAAATTTAAACATATAAGAACACGATTAATATATTTCCAACGGTATCTCAAAGTTTTTCAAAAATATATCCTTAAAATGTAAAGCTTCACATATATGTATGGTTATTTTTGTTGTCGATGAAGATTTTGTCTATTCATTGTAGTTGGAATGCAATGTGGAATGCCCCACGCCACTTTTTCTATATTTGAATAATGAGTATCCTTAACCATTAAATGTTTCTTTTTTTCAGATTATTTGGTTTTATTGGTCTTCTTGATCATATTTTTTGATGAAAAATACTCAGAGTCGTGAGACGGTTAATTTGTTATATAAGACCATTGTAAGCGCCTGAAATTCAAAACATAATAGTTTCGCCGCAATTCTTTTTTATATTATAATGGACGTCGTTGGTTATAAAGAAGGTGATAAGTTCTGCAAAGCTATTTTAGTTTCACTATGAGGCATTCAACATGAGAGAATCAACAAATTTGACCAAAAACTTTATTAAGCATACAGCTTGATACTGTATCTTTTGTTATTGTTTTACTTGTACATATCTTCATATTTATTTACTATACCATTTAATGTTGGATGACGAATAAGGCCCTTATCATACTTACCCTTAAAAGCTTGACATACTGGATTGACATAATCTTTTGTGGGAGACTGTTCGTATGTAACCCGAATAATTCAATCGTTATATTCCACTGCTCTACGATGGCTACATTAACGAGAGGGAGAGTCGATCACGGGGAGGGACTGAATTATTCGGGTTAGTTCGTATGTTGACATATAAATGTCTTTTTGTTTTATGATCATAGTATATGCATGTTTATACTTGTTTTATAATTCTTGCAGAAAACATACAATTAAGAAAAATCTTTTAAAATGCCAACAGTATTTTCGTCTTTTAAATTTATAATTTTCTTTTATTTCTCTTTCTCTCATATAGCATGTCTAGTATAGATAGTTAATAAATCTCAAAACAAACATTAGAAGTTTATTCCTGACCCTGCTCATAGTTTCAAGTAATATCTTAATTATTTTTTGCTATATAGATTATTTTTTGTAACAAAAAAATTGTTCCGGCGTGAATTTTGCTCCACCGGAGCTTATTTCATAGGAAATATGTTCCACCGGAATTTATATCACAAAAAAATTATACCCGGAATATATATTATAAGGAAATATGTTCCAGCACTGTAAAATTTGTTCCGGAACTAATTTTTTTACTTAATGTTAAATAAGTTCCGGGTGTTATAGATTAACATGATGCATTAACTTTATATCAAGCAAAACATTCTATAGTTGTACCTGACAAATTTAATACTCAACATTGAAGTTTTTAAACAACACGAAAACATTCAAAATAAGGTAAATCTTTCAGAAATTCAAATTAAGTCAGCATATATATTGAACGTAGATAATATGATTAAAAAACAAATGCACAACTATGATTAACAACTGTGATAAATATTTAAAACACACTATTTCATTTTTCTACAAATTCTGATATGAAGTAACATATGTTGAATTGCAATATTCATAAATAAATGATTGATCTATAAAAAAATTCTGATGGATTTTTCTTATTCTTCACTTTTCTGCCTCATTAAATTATTGTCATTTGGGTATTTTTTTTTATGGATAATGTAATTATACATTTTGCTATACTCCACAGAATCCATATTGGATGTTTACACCTTTTATTTATTACATTATCAATATAATACATGTTTTTATAATGTACTTGAATTACAACTTTTAACTCACTGATAACAATGATCAGTATAAAAGATAACTTGAATAACCAGTGGAACATATTTCACAGACAAGGAACTTATTTCACCAGGTAAGGAACAAATCTCACAAACCCGGAACTTATTTCACTAGGTAAGGAACAAATTTTACAAACCCAGAATTTAATTCACCAGGTAAATTGTGGAACTTATTTTATAGAGATGGAATAAATGATATAGAAATTATCTGTGAAAAGAGTTCTCCCAGAATATATTTCCTGTGATATTTGATCCACTGGAACTTTTTTCACATGAACAAATTTTGGCTCACATATTCACAACTATTCTATATATTATAGTTAGACTTTGGAGGATAAAAAACTTTAAAATGTTGTAATGACATGTCCATTGAAGAAGACCGTAGATTGAACTTTAGAAGTAAATTATCACGTTTTGTTTGTTGCTTAATTGGGTTGCTGTCTAAATTAATTATGTATACTTCACATCTCCTTTAAAATCATTCATAGAAATTAAACATTGCTTAAAATATGTTAGCATACATGTATAATTGCTATTATCGTCTGAGAGTAGTTTTTTGTTCTTCTTATATTCCCTTTTAGATATATTTTTAGTCTTCTGTTCTTCAACGTCTGCTATCTTGCTAGGAAGAGCTAGCTAGGTAGATCTAGACAACATCCAACTCAGCCCAACGATCTTGGGGTGTGTGTGTGGGCACTTATTATGTAATGAGTGGAAGGGATGAGTCGCTGGGATAGGTCACTATTTGAAGCTTCATGATATTGCATGAGGTCGAGAAATTTAGATGAGACAAGGTTGATGATTGAATCTGAAACTAATCAGATGTCGATATTTTTTTTACAGATGCAATTAAAATCACCAGAGATTGTGTATATATGTCTCTAAAATCACTTTCGTAAATGTTTAAGATATTTTTCAAATCTATTTACCAGTATCTCCCCATGAAATAGCGTAACCATGATAGCTATGTGCAGGTATATATACTTATTGTAAAAAATATATGATAGCTAGGGTAACTACATGTATGTTCTTTTATCATTCAATATATATAAAGGGTGGGGTATTGGATGTCTCAGCTGCTCACCCCTGCCATAGAAAGGTCGAAGTGCCGCCACCCCCGCCCCCTGAGATAAAAATTCTCGTGTTGATTAATATCAATCGAAAAGAAATTATTTGATATCTCCGTTTTTAAAATGTTTGTGTTGCCTTTAGATTATCTTACTGAGTATAAACAAAATATAACCTAAGAAAAAAGCATTTTCCTAAACGTTTTCTTATGTGTTCACGTATAAAATGTACGTAACTTGAAATATTCACTTGTGTGTTTACAAATCTTCAGGAGATTCGGATATTAATAGATAAGTGTTACCTGTGTACCGATATGCATGATTGGTAACCAGGCAAATCTATTTACTAAAATAAAGAGTTCAGATCCGACACTGTATGGGATTAAAAGACATTTACTAGGTTTGAATTGGTCCAACCAATCAACGAACTTTAATTATGACAGCGTCAGTAATATCTTCCAATCAGGTAGTAAGAAAGCCTTCAGACCGCAGACTGTCCATCGTTCAACTCTAAATACCGTCTCCTTGGAGACGGTAATAAAGATTATGTGCTTCGGTAGTACCGTACGGACATTATTTATATTATACTAGTACATTTCTTATATATAAAAAAAATCCCGGTTTTAGAGCATTCTATTCAAATGTGCATTTCACTAAAAGTTCAATATGTCTAAAAGAGTAGTAAAAGATACCACAGGGACAATCAATCTCATAAGGCGAAAAGAAACTGACAATGGTATGGCAAAACACGAAAAATTGACGAAAGGTTAACAACAGTACAAAACAACACAAGACAGAAAACTATACACTGAGCAGAACGAACCCCATAAAAAACCGTGGGTGATGAAATTAAGCAGATCCTGCTCCACTTGTCCTCTAAGATGCATACACATTCTCACAAAAACCTATAACATCGTAGGCTTATATGTACAGAATGACCTGAAAGATTTAGAAATATGATAAGTAAACATTCAAGGAATTTAAAAAGGGATGGATCCAGAACTCAAAATTAGTATAACCACGCCATATGTTTACTGACATGTCTCAAGTCAAGAACGTTGTCAGTTTGTGTGTGTTTTTGAACTACAAGACCTTGGCCATTATAAGCGAGGCATTAACCGGTCTTTACACTGATCACAGGTAAAATGCAGGTTAATTGATTGTTTTAAATCATACATATCACATTCATATTTCTATACAATAAAAGATCATCGACATATAAAAGTACAGACTTTTCCGGAAATGGAAACAACGCTTTATCATTTTGGTGTGTCCGACGCACTTTTCTGGTTGAACCTTCATCAGGAACTCTGAAACCAAACAACTTGAAACTAAAGGATGTATAAGTACTTGATTGTGTGAGAAGCTATTTGACCAAAAAGAATAGAAAAATCGATCTAAGGTCAGCTTTGCGTGAGGTAGCTGGAACCTTAGTTGCTTAATCCTTCAGACGGAAAATTAAAAACAGAAACACTGTTATTTGTTAAATACTAAGGATTTTCTTCCCCAGGAATAGTTTCCCTTAGCTGTATTTGGCAAATTCTTTCGGAATTTTGGGTCCTAAATGCTCTTCAACTTCGTACTTTATATGGCCTTGACGTCGATGATGAGTTTATTTTTTTTTTGTGGACGAAACGCACGTCTGGCATACAACATTATAAGCCTGGTATCATTGATGAGTTTATTTATAAATCATGTCGGTACCAAAGCACTAACTACTGATCTACTGATACCCTCGGATACTCAATTTATAGTAAATAAAAATAACACTTTATGATTTGAAGCATCCGACAAACTTTTCTTGATTTACCTTCATTAGGAATGCTCAAACCCAAAAACCCAACGAATGACTTGAATACGTAAGGAGCTATATGATAAAAGGAACATAACAAATAGCTCAAGGATGAAATTAGTTGAGGTTTAGGGATTTTTGTTAAATGTTCGGACTCCTTGGTTTTTTTTTCTACGATACAGGATAAAAATATTTTGCCCCATAACACCTATTTTCTTTTCATATAAGACTTCAATAGCTCATAAAAGATCATTTACCAAAATTTAAGCAGATTCTAGATTTCCTTTATTTCGATTTCAGACCCAAATAATACCAATGCAAATACAAGGTTAAAGTCCGAGTCAGCCTTTTCCCGCCATTTTTTAAATTTTAAATATTTTGAAAAGGAGCTCCATAACCTATCGATATTTTTAGCATATTTTGTTCCTTAACTAACGTTCTTCTGACTTATAGTATCAATTTTAAAGTCTAGATTTTTTAATTTCACCTAAGTACATCCTTAAGGTCAATTTTGCATAACTGTGTTGGAACATGCTGTATTAATGTATCATATGAATCATATTTTTCTCAGCCTTCTTTTGTCGTACTTTTCGTTGCTGACTTCAATTTAGGGCCTTAGTCACTTTCGCTTTTGATAAAAAGTATATTGACTATTTCTGACCTGAAGCAATATTAATGGTTGTATTTTTTACATTAATAACCCAGTCATGTACACATGCTCAATCAGCATGTTAAAATAAAGTCTTACAGATTCACGTATTTAAAAAAAAGTAACCATCATGATGATTCACATTTGCCATCAAAGAGACATATGCCGTGATTTCGATTAAAACTTACCTTTAAATCAGTTAATTTCATACTAATATAGGAAATAGGCATTTATATGAAACAAATATCGATACCTTTTTGACCTCTGACCTTCTTTTGTAGTTTTTATTGCTATTTTATTTGAAATATCTATGAATTTATGCAATTGTTTTCTTGTAATGGTGATGATTAATACATTTTGTTGTTCTGCACCACAAAACAAAATTATTTATGGCTTATAAACAATTGTAAAATATTGTTAAATTGGTGCGATCAATCAGACAGACCAGTTTTACATCAGTAATAAAACATTCAAGCAAAATCTGCAAAAAATCAAAAACTTCAAAAAGCCATGACATTTAACTTTTTTTTATTTGAAGGACACGTACAGAACGCACTGTAATAATGATATTTCAGGGCATGTTTTACTAAATTAAGACTATATGTGCTTCATTCAATACGATATTCAATTATTTTTAAAAAGTTCACATCTAAATCACCTTGCTTCTAAATAACTTATCAAAGGACACGTGACAACAAAATAAGTAAATTGGAATAAATTATCGCCAACTGCTTTAGTTAAATTAATTAGGGTACGGGAAGACAATAATTTAATAGCAGCACATTTCTGAAGATTGTGATAAGATAACAGATTTTCTTTCAAAAGAAAGTTCATGTACACATGTTAAATAGTAAAACTTAGCCATGTAAGTATATAAAACATATTCAACATTTTTTTTTTAATTTGAAGTATAATTTGACTTTAAAACAAATTCGAAATTTTATACTGCTAAATTTTCCAGTACTGAATAAACCCTTTAAAATAATTTTTAGGAAAAGAAACCCAAACATTTCTTTTGCTCTTTGTTTTGGCTTACCATTTATCCGCCATATAAAATTGAAAATTGATTGCAACTGGACGATAAACTATCCTTAATCAATCAATGAAATTTAATTGTTTTTTTCCTAATTTTCCAGGGTAAGTTACAACACATTTGTCCATTGATCAGTTGGATGCCATTATCAAGACATAAGAATAAACTAATTTTATTGAAATAACATTTTATAGTTCTAAAAATGGATGTGGTTTTTCAGACTTATAGTTAAGCAATCACTAATATTATATTATCAATGACAGGAAAAACGTTTAAGTGTAATTTCTGAATTTTCTGTCCCGAGATATTGAAGGCAGCACACTGGCAGACTGTCATTCTTCTATATGGCTAATATAATGTAATGTTGCCAATGGGACAACTATCCACCAGAGACCAAATGACACAGATGTACGCAACTATATAGCCTACTGTATGTATCGGTTTAATATAAACAAAGAGATGTGGTATATTGCCAATGGGACAACTACCCACCAAAGTTCCAAATGACACACATGTAGGCAACTGTATAGCTTACTGTATGTTTCGGTTTAATATAAAAAAGGCGAGATGTGGTATATTGCCAATGAGACAACTTTCCACAAGAGAACAAATGACACACATGTAAGCAATTATATAGCCTACTGTATGTATCGGTTTAATATAAAAAAGGCGAGATGTGGTATATTGCCAATGAGACAACTTTCCACAAGAGACCAAATGACACAGATGTAAGCAATCATATAGCCTACTGTATGTATCGGTTTAATATAAAAAAGGCGAGGTGTGGTATATTTTCAATGAGACAACTTTCCACAAGAGACCAAATGACACAGATGTAAGCAATTATATAGCCTACTGTATGTATCGGTTTAATATAAAAAAAGGCGAGGTGTGGTATATTGCCAATGAGACAACTTTCCACAAGAGACCAAATGACACAGATGTAAGCAATTATATAGCCTACTGTATGTATCGGTTTAATATAAAAAAAGGCGAGGTGTGGTATATTGCCAATGAGACAACTTTCCACCAAAATTCCAAATGAAGTGGACGTAAGCAATAATAGGCAACCATACGGCCTTCAACAATAAGATAAATTCATATCGTATAGTCGGCTCCTAACTTCGGACAGATGCGGGGTTCAACATGTAAGACTGTTTTGAGTGCGAAATATAATTACTCGCCGTGAACATACAAGCAGTTGCCATTGGACGTAAAGCAAACAATAATGTCTAGTTATTGTCGTTAAATAAAACCATATTGTTTTATATACCCTTTTAAAGTAGTTTGTTTTCAATGTTAGATACATTTATATTTCGAAGATTTTGTTTAGAGTTTTTGAAAACTACTGATTCTGTTGTGGTGCATCAAATAAGTTTGATTCGTTAATTAAGGTGGTACCTAACACTACAGGGAGATAACTCTGTAAAAATCAGCTAAACGTTTTAATCACGTTGTATTGTTAAGTAAATATTAAGCTTCTCAATGATCAAAATAAGTGTTTGTCAAACTGCTATATAACCAATGAAATTTTTCTGATAAAGTGGTTGGTTCAAATTTTTTGAAATTTTTATATTTTTGTCAGAGGGTCAAAGTAAACATTTTGTCAAAATTTTATGAAAATTAAACGAGCCAAATTAATATTAGTCAAGGTGTTGGGTACCACCTTAAAACATTGTTTTATTTGCAACGATAACGAAGGAATTGGATGCAAGTTAAGACAACATTAGATAAATGCAAATATAAACACAAAAGCATTTAATAATGACGAATTCTAAATAAAAGAAACAACATTTGATAAGTAGAAAGCATGATAAAAATGGACAAACCAAAAAACAAAGAGAATACTCAGAAAAAATACAAAATGAAATAGAATAAGACAAGACTGGAGTCTTGAGAACAAACTTAACCTAGTTATTTGTTCTGAATTTTTGTGTTCTCTTTCAAACATATGTTCTGAATCTTTGTTATCTCTTTTGGATACATGTTCTGTTTTTTGTTGTGTTTTCCCGGCATGGTTACATGTTCTTATTCATATACGTGTTCTCTTTTGGTTACTGGTAAAAGTTTTTTTTAGTTCTATGTTCTGAATCTCTGTGTTATCTTTTTAAACTTTTTTTCTGATTCTTTGTGATCTCTTTTGGTTAAAAGTTTTGAAGCTCTGTGTTCTCAATTTTGCTTTAAAAATAAATAAAACTTTATATGTACTTAATGATATAAATATCATTTGTGTTCTCCTTGGGTTAAATGTTCCAAATATCTGTGTTCTCTTTTAAATGTATGTTCTGAATCTTTGTGATCTCTTTGGGTTACATGTTTTAATTTTTGTGTACTCTCATAGTTATATTTTCTGAATAATGATAACCAAGTTTTTTTCAGTTTTGTTAAATCTTCCGAATCGTTGTGTTCTGTTTTTACATTCTGTTCCGAATATTTGTATTCTCGTTATATGTTCTAAATCTTTGAGTTCTCCTAGTGTACAGCATCATATTAGCAGTGGTATCTTGTATTTTTATTTAATGCATTAATGAAGTTTTCGTAAAACAGTGTAACTACTCTACATTTTATTATCTATGTCTTATTGTTTAATTCTTGACCATTTTGTTTTGGACCTCTTAATTTAATATGCTTCTAGACGTTAAACTAGTGACATTCGAACATTCAATCAAACTAATAAACTACACGTCCTTATGATGATTATGGTGGTCTTTCATTGATTTCAACCGTCCATTGTAAAAAAAATGTATTTTTACATCTTTTATGTAATTGAATATTGTTATCTTAAGACTCGAAGGCAATTTATAAATCTACAGTTAATCAATTCGATTTCTATAGAAAACAACTTTTTATCTGAAAGTAGAATCAGTTCTCGCCTACGTAAAAGTGTATATGCTCATAATTCAAGATGGCAATACTACACAGAACTTTTTTTTATCTTGAAAATGCGTGAATGTAATAACTTGTATCGGAGTAACATGGGCATAACCGTTCCACTAAACGTGGCCTGTTAAAGGCTATGTGCAAAAACGCTCAAAACAGTACTCATCCCGAATATGCATAAATTAGTTGCCATTTGTCGATAAGCAAGCAACAATCAGATCTGATAAGATATATCTATGATGAATCTAAAAAAAAAAAAATGTTTGACCATTTATCAGAACAGATTAAACTCAGGACCAGAGAGGAGCAGAAAAATATTGTTATGGTAGCCATAGCAACGGATAGATAAAGTCACGTAAATTGTGAGTCGAAACATACATAGTCATTTTAAGTTGGAACAAAAATCCCAGTATATGATTGATTGATTCATCGATTGAAGTTTAATGCCTCTTTCAGCACTATTGGCTATTTCTTGGCTGTCAGTTTTCATTGGTGGAGGAAGCCGGAGCGCCCCGAAAATCCTTGTAAAAAGATTGGAATCGAGAGCATTTGACACATGGGGGGTTCGAACTCAAACTCAAAATCTGTTGCAACTCTCTAAGAAAAGTTTTGACTAATCTGTTAGACTTCTTTTGGTTTAATGGCTATTCGTGTATGGTGTGAATTAAAGAAAATATTGGGATATACGTCAATGAAAAAGCAAACCCACAAAAAAAGAGGACATCTTAAGGTCAAATTGTGAACGGCCCTCAACAAGATACAAGTGTTGATACAATATGACAAGCTATTAATCGCATCGGTGTATAATATGTCAAGCTTTTAATCGCAACGGATGATACAATATGTCAAGCTTTAGATCGCATCGGTTTATACAATATGTCAAGCTTTAAATCGCATCGGATAATACAATATGTCAAGCTTTAAATCGCATCGGTTTATACAATATGTCAAGCTTTTAATCGCATCGGATAATACAATATGTCAAGCTAAATCGCATCGGTTTATACAATATGTCAAGCTAAATCGCATCGGTTTATACAATATGTCAAGCTAAATCGCATCGGATTATACAATATGTCAAGCTTTAAATCGCATCGGTTTATACAATATGTCAAGCTTTTAATTGCATCGGATAATACAATATGTCAAGCTTAAATCGCATCGGTTTATACAATATGTCAAGCTAAAATCGCATCGGTTTATACAATATGTCAAGCTTTTAATCGCATCGGATAATACAATATGTCAAGCTTTTAATCGCATCGGTTTATACAATATGTCAAGATTTAAATCGCATCTGTTTATACAATATGTCAAGCTTATATTCGCATCGAGTGTAAAACAAGTTTTGAATAAACTTGACAGAGACTATCAAATACACAAAATTCCCTTAATGGCTAATTATAAATATTAAGAAGATGTGGTATGATTTCCAATGAGACAACTCTCCACAAGAGACCAAATGATACCGAAATTAACAATTATAGGTCTCCGTACAGCCTTCAACAATGAGTAAAACTCATACTGCATAGTTAGCTATAAAAGGCCCCGAAATGACAAATGTAAAACAATTCAAACGAGAAAACTAACGGTATAATTATGCTGTCTTGTCCCCTACTTTTGTACCTGGAAATGTGCATCGATTTAACGCAGTATAGTCGCTATTACATCATACTAAATTTATAATACTTCTGAAAAAATGGCAAATGGTTTTTATCATTATAAACAATCTTTTCATTCAGAAAAAATAAAAACTGCGTCATATTTAGTAGATGTATTATTCCATCATCTTCACACGTTTAGGAACCGTGAATTTTACCATGTAATTAGTTAAGATGATGGATACCTGTCGCCGGCAGGTAACAAAAAGGTACAAGTTTTACCCTCGTGACCTAGTGATCTATTGGTTTACATGTTCGACATTTTAAAATAACATTTTGTCACATTTCTACTTAACCACAAAAAATACATGATTTTTTTTGTTATAACTTAAGTATAGTTGTACTTTTGATATTTTTCTGTCTCGGAAGAGTTTCAAAATGCTAATTGCGAACTTTTATCTACAAAATTAGAGATGATGGTCATTGACTGAGTACATGTTACATGATGAATTTCGATATGAAAACGGTAAATTAAGTTTAAAGCTAAGTATTCGTAATTGTGTGGTGTTTCGGATTTTTATGAAACTTTGTGGGCATTTATAAATCGTAAAGCTTCATCTGAACATCGAAAAAAAAAAGAAATATGTAGCATTATACTTCCTGAGAAGCAATCAATTAAAAAGAGTCTGTTAGATTGACAGCAAACCAGATTTTCCTGCATGCAATGATATTTGCAAATCTGGACCCCCAAACAGGATCAAGTATAATTAAAACCAATTGTTCAGAGAACAATTGAAGGTCTTCCACCTATAAAGATCAATTTTGATATAGAACTATGAAAATTTAGTTTAAAATATCATATTCAGCGTCAAATGATAGCTTATTGTACACTGATTCAAAAATATATGGTTTCTATACATTTTTTCTAAATAAGGGAGATAAATTGTTACTTCCGGTTTGAAATATGTCACTTCCGGTTTTATTTGATAGTTTACTTGATACTGATTCCAAAAATATATTGTTCAATATACTTTTACATTAAATAAGTACAAAAAATAGCTACTTCCGGTTTACACAAGGTCACTTCCGGTTGGCTTTTCCATGGTCAAGTGTCTTGCATCGTAATGCAAAAAGTCCCATGGCTTTATCATGTATACATATGAGGTAAAAGCAAAGGTCAAAATCTAGAACGTCAATTTTACCTATGACCTTGAGTTCAATTTCAAGGTCATAAACCAAGGGCTTCAAATCAAAAGACCATAGGTCTTAATTATATATGGTTAATGAGTTATATCACTATATGCCTAATTTTTAATATAAGAGGGGAGAAAACTCCAATTTAATGTTAGCGTACCCTTTCAACCAAAATTCATGTGTTACGACATGTCGCAACTTACAATTTAGTAAAAATATGTTGTCGATATCTTATACGGTTTTTGAAAAGAATTGAAAATAAGCCAAAATCAAAATTTAAAATATGACCTTGACCTCTGACCTTGACCTAATTTTCTTTTTTTGGATCAAGAACCTCAAATCAAAAGATCCTAGGTCTCTATCACTTATGGTTTACAAGATAGAAATGCATATCACTTATATCACATGCATAAGGGGAAATAACTCTCATATGGAGTGTTCATATCGCTTCGGTCAAAATAGGACAAATCATGCGAAGGATATAACGAGCAATTTTATAAAATAAATTTGTCGCTTTCTTTTGCGGTTACGGAGGAGATGCAGTCACAAGGAAAACAGTGTTCGGGGAGATAACTCTTACAAAGAAAATTGTTCGGCTTACAATGGGTGAAAATAAAAAGCGCATAAACTGTATGATACTATATAAGAAATATCTTAGCGACATATTGCGAAACAAAAATTTTACGCGAGAACAAAATTTGGCGGAAGAAAATAATAATAATCAGAACAAATACAATAGGTCTTTCCACAGAAAAGTGGAAAGACCTAAAAAATGAATTTTTGAAGGGTTCAGAATAGAAAGGTCAAAATCAATCTTGACCTCCTATTTATCATAAGTGACATGATATTGGAAATTAAGTGAGTATATAAGTACACATACATCTGTTCAGCAGGGTTGGGTAGGCAGAAATCATGAAGTCAATAATGAAAGAAATATGTTTATGAGATTATCATCTTATTCAATATGAAACCAAAGAATCTTGTGGTCACTTCAATTAATTTCAAGAAACCCATTTTCAAAGGGTTGTTGTCTTGTAATATACGCAGGGTCGATGGAAGAATGATCGTGAAATTCAAACTTGGCCTTCATTTAGTCACAAGAAACAACATATCTAAATTTAAAAAGATTTCGTAAAGCTTTTCAAGTTATTGCACGGACAACCCTCTAAGTATCAATTTTGCTACTTAAAACAACGATAAAAGCTAAAATCGTGAAAATCGAACTTGGCCTTCATTTAGTCACAAGAAACAACATATCTAAATTTAAAAAGATTTCCTACAAGCGATTTTAAGTTTTTGCACGGACACTGTTTGGCAGCCGCCTGCCCGCCGTACATCATCAAATTATTAATCGATATTTTCCTTTAGAAATCATGTTAAGAATAAGTGAAATACATTGTAGATCCTATAAATGTATAGAATACACTTGAAAAATAATGTATTTTTTCTCTTTAAATGCGATTTCTCTAATATTCGCTCACAGAATTTTGCATTTTTAATTCGTTATTTTAATGATATGAAAAACTTAGAGTTCATCGGATTCCTTAAAACTTGATTAAAATATTACAGAATTAAAAAAAAAACAAAAACAAAAATATTAAGAAAAAAGGGGATCTTTTCCCCCATGAGTATGCGTTTTGTACCTCCTTAGTGTAAATAAAAGTAAAGAAATAGTGCAGTAATTCCGAAGTACCGTAAAAGTACTACATTATTTAGGTACGTCTTCAGTACTTCGAGGTTAAAGTACTAAAAAAGTACACACGCAAACGTAGCAATATAGCAATATTGATGATACATGTATCTGTTTATCTTGATTCATTACCTTCCTAGAAAAATTAAATATACAACAATTTTTGATTTTTAAAAAGCCTTTTTTCTTTATTTTGTTTTTAAATGTTCTCTTATATAGATTAGACCGTTGGTTTTCCCGTTTGAATTGTTTTACACTAGTAATTTTTGGGGCCCTTTATAGTTTGCTGTTCGGTGTGAGCCAAGGCTCCGTGTTGAAGACCGTACTTTGACCTATAATGGTTTATTTTTATAAATTTTGACTTGGATGGAGAGTTGTCTCATTGGCACTCATACCACATCTTCTTATATCTATCATATTTTATTTTTATTTCTTTCGACGATGAAATTGATCTTATAAATATTATAAATTATCCCATCAGTTTGGTTAACCACTACAAGTTTTACAATATCTTGAATCAGAACTTAGAGTTATGATTTTGTAAACAAAATAGCGATTGCATTTGGTTAAAGGGCTTAATTGAAACCAATAAGGTCAAGGTGATACATTTATAGTTGTTATCCTTATATCATGGTCGTTGAGAAACATATGGTCATTTCACATGCAAAGTATAGATTATCCCATATTTTGAAAGGAAGAAATAATCGCCTATTTCAAAATTGACAACAAAACTATTCAGATGTATAAAGTCTTTTCTTTTTACATTATGTTGTTGTTTTTGTTCGCCAATGCAAAATATACTGATTTTTGCGACAGATGTATGGAGCGATCAAATATCCTGAAAACAGGTCAGTAAACATCCCGGCATTTCCAGCTCCAATCCGCACGCTTCTCTTCTTGCAATACTATGATGTTGGGAAGAAAAGTAGTTCCGGAACGGAATTGACCAATGTACGGAGTTTGATAAACCGCTTGGATGTGAATAGATTAACAAATGAATAGAAAAACTCCTACTTTCACCGGCAAAGGGTTTTCGTGTTTTATCATTTTAAGCACGACGAGTGTTTCAAGTGCAGAGTGTAACCCATCTGGAACACCTGATTTAAAACCCCGATGTGTTGCTTATATTTAATCCTTTTTAGTGCGTACTTGTTTTGTGGATATTTGATTTCGGGTATTGTGCGATATATACCTCTTTGACTTATGACATTGATTGCCACTTAGTATCTTATTACTTTTTTCAAGAAACATAGAGAAATATAAACAAAAAAGACAATCGACGAGGATACTGACCCAGATTAGACATACGAACATGTAGCGGTGGTTTACATCAATTTGTTGAGATCTCAAGCCTTCCCCTTTTTAAATGTCTGTATTTTCATAGATAAAGGATAGAGTATGTAACTAGAATATCTTTATTTATGAGTCCCCTTTTCCAAGGCAGACCTTCTGTGTATTAATCTAAAGTACTGTTATTGATTGATTGGTTGATTGATGATGAACCGGCGCCTCGCCAGCTAGGGCGCACTGAATTTATCGTGGCGAGAAAAGTCCTGATAACATAGGACTCAAGAAGGGTACATACACCCTTAGATCACAAATTCATTGAATGAGACAAAAGGTCGCAAGGTCGCCCTCCAAACCGCCCCAAAGGTCGAAGGTAGGATTTGACCAAGTAGGAGCCACATCATTGCTCCAATGTACCATGTTTATCGTCCAGAGCTTATTTAAATAGTATCCATCCTTCAAGACTTCTGACCATACTTATTTTCTTTATGCTAATTTCGTACATTGTACTTCTTCAATAACAGAATGACAGGCCGATGAACACAACATGGTGATCTCTGACCCCCTTTAAAATTATTCATGGCGGCTAAAGAATAAACGTGTCCGTAACAAGGTGTCGAGTCGTGAACCAAACATTTTCTCCTCTGATCAACCAAACGGCCTGCCTTTCCCCGCTGATGATATGGATGATGAGTCGTGGCCCAAAAATTGTCTACCCTGGTCGACAACGGATCAATGTCAATTTGTAACGCTTACTTCTTTTTGCATGCTAGTTCAATAAGCCTTTTGATAAAAACGAAAGAAGACATATTTTTATGAAACGCTTTGTACAAGTTATGTTTCCTGTCATGAAAAAAAGTAATGATTCATATAAATGTTGTCAAATACCTTACACAGTCTTTATACATCAAAGACATGAGTATTAAAATTGTTCTAAATATTTTTATACAACTATTTTGTGAAAACACACCGACTGAACTTTGTGCATGGATATAAAACATTTAAAAACGTCAGTAAAACATGGACATTGTTTTAATTTGGTAAAAGAAATATAAAAATAGATTTGACAGAAAAAAAATTGTATGTTAGTATTTGAGCGGCAAAAATGGACCAAAATTAATAAAGAATAGAGAAAATAGGGTACAAAATTTAGAATAGAGAATAATGGGCAAAAAATATAGAAAAGAGAAAAAATTACCTAAAAATTAAAGGATCCCCCATTAAAGACCCTCATAAATCCTATGGTAGCTATTAATTGAGAGTATCCATTATTCTATCAATTGAATATTTTGCATGCAATTGATTGTGGAAGCTATGGTTCAAAATAAAATAATGTTATTATCTAAATTCAACGAATGCAATCGAATGTATATCAAATATCTGAAACACAAGTGTAAATTTTGTCTCTTGGTGTGTGTGGTGAAGATTCGTACAGAAAAGAGCCTAGAAAACAACACTACTTATTCATACTGTGACTTCCATGCCGACCAAGTCCACCAATCAACCGGTGATAATTCAGTCATGTGGATCTTAGACTATAGATCCTTCTGCCAGAAATCTTTGTTCGAGTATATGTAATCCTGTAAAATAAGCCTTCGTAGGTCCATATTGTTTGCTTTCAATATTTTTTTTTCTGATTTTTATTTTACTATCAATTCTGTTACTCTGATTTGTCGTTTTGGTCTATGGAATTTAATCAGGTTGTCAGGAGGGAGTGCTGGTGTCGTCCCCTCAACCACTTTGAAAAAGAAGATCAGTCGTTGTTGTTTACGTCTTGATTGTAGTGACGGAAGCTGAAGTTCTGATAGCATTTTTGTCATAAATCCTTCCTCTCTCGAGTTGTAGTCTTTGGTGATAAATCTAGTACCTATCTTTCGTATGGATTCCAATTTATCGATTTCTTTTTGCGTATATGGGTCCCAAATAATTGATCCATACTCCATTATTAATCTTACGAGTGCTATATATGCTGTTTTACGGTATTCCCTAGGGCAGTGTTGTAGGTTCCTCTTAAGGAAGAGTAGCGTGGAACTGGCTTTGTTACATGTATTTGTTATTTGTTCCTTCCATTTTAGGTCTTCCTGTATTTGTAGCCCAATGTATGGGTTGGAAGACACTTGTTCAAGCGTGTGGTTGTTAAGGTTGTAGAACCGCTGGCTTTTACTTTTTAGGCTTAGCATAATTATAGCATTTTTTGGCGTTGAAGCGCATACCCCAGTCGTCGGCCCATTTTCCCAGTGATTTGAGGTCCTCTTGTAGTTTGTTGTGGTCATTTTGGTTTTTGATTTACCTGTACAGCAAACAGTCGTCTGTAAATACTAAATAGTCGGACTGACGAGTTTGCTTCATCTCGTAGATCGTTTATGTGACACAAGAAGAGGATGGGTCCTAGCACACCGTTCATATGCCTGACCTAAGTATGAATCTCTTAATTAATTGTTTGTATAAAAAGTGATTTTATAGCTGCAAAGTCTGAGTTAGGACGGTTTCTACTTGACCCTTTTATGAAAACTAAAGTTTTATTATATTTTTGTAGAATTAACTGTCAAGAAATAAACACTCTTGTTAAAGAAGCTCTCAAAGTAAATAAGTCTATGTCTGAAGATGAAATATATACTTGGCATACTTTTGCAAAGCACATTTTTAAAGATTATAATATTGATGAAGAAGAATATGTTGATTTTGATAAACCTTTTAAACTAATAAAAAAAAAAAAAACACGTAAAAAACTATTAAACATATTGTTTAAGAAAAGTATGATAAAATCACTCTTGAAAAACTTTCAAATATAGATAACAGTTCAAAACTTTACCTTTATAGTAAACTTAAAAATGAAATTAAACTGGAAGACTACTTGCACAATCTAAAAAAATTTAATAGTCGTCAACTTTTAACAAAATTCCGTATAAGTGACCATAAATTGGGAATTTAAATACGTCGATATAAGAAAATTCAAAGAGAACATATAGAGTGTGTAAAGTTTGTAAAATTTAGATGATGAGGAACACTTTTTCCTTCATTGCCAAATCAGCAGTAATATTAGAAATCCCCTTATAAATGTAATTAAAACCGATTATCCTAATTTTAACCAGCTTGACTCAAACTCTAAACTTAAAACTATTTTAGATCTCAATAAAGATATTTTGTCTAGTGTTGTGGGCTATATACAGCAATCAATGGAATTGCGAAAATAAGGTCCACATTGGTCAATTATCTATATAATTATATATATATATATTATTGATATTATCTTGACTTGTTTAGAATTTTTTTCATGTATTGTATGTTTCTTGTGTACATGTCTATCATGTTTGCATTTTAACCCGTCAGGGTTTTACTTTTTGCAATAAATAGATATAGGAAGATGTGGTGTGAGTGCCAATGGAGACAAAGTTTATATATAGTGTTGTATCTAAATTTAAACAATTAGTAAATTTGATGGTGATTGCAGATCACTCATAGTTTCTGATATATTGTATGGACACCTGTCTATTGTGGCTGAGTGGTCTACGTAGTCGAATTATACTGTATCACTAGCCTGTCAACACTGAGGTTGGGAGTTCGAATCCCGCACGTGGCAGGTGTGCTCGACTCCAATCTGAAATTACTAGCATTATCAGTTTTACTACCGAGGGTCTGTGGTTCTCTCCGGGCACTCCGGCTTCCTTCACCAATAAGAACTGACCTCCACAAAATAGCTAATAGTGCTGTAACTGGCGTTAAACACCAATTGATCAATCAATCAATATTGTGGAACACGTATACTTTTGATTGACTCCTTGGTATCCATTCTATATGCCTTTTAGATGTTTATTCTATTCTATTCTGCATCTCTTTTTCTACACATAATAGTATATGATTTTTCTGGTTATTTGTGTCGTTTGTTTGCTTTCCGTTCATTTGCGTACATCCTGTATATCTTTTTATTTATACATACATATTATTTCGTTTAAGCGTTTGTCTAGACTGATTTTTATTGTGCTATTAATCTGTGCTGTTTAATAATTCACTGACGGAGACGAGAGAGGGAGGATTAAGTATTCATAAAACGAGTTTTACTGCGTTAAATGGTTAAAAGTCAGTCATAGATTTTATTGATAAATTCCTAGTATGCACTTGTCAGAAATCTTTTTTCATATGAATTTGAGTATCAATGCACTATCAAATGATTTGACGAAACATAATTTTCAAAATGCCTGTAAACAGCTTCAAATTACTTCTTAATTCTATTTTTCGACAAATTCTTATTATCCAATTAAGAGCTAAATGTCTCTTTTGCCAAGTAGCCATCAGGGACTTGCAATGAACTGTTAGCTTTTGTTCTGAACTTGACAGGAGAGGCCCATTCTGCCAACGCATCCGGTTCCGCTCCTTTCGGATTTACTCAGTTTTTGTATTTTACCTTCAGTTTTGTCTTTACCGAATTGATTGACGAGATTTGAATATCGGTAAACTACTGTTGCCTTAATTTGAGGTCCTCTTTCTTCATCATGACTTTGAGATGAAGAACAACAATAAAAGCGTTGTTCCTTTGCTTTAAGTTTTGTCACGTGCTTGTGTGGATGATGCATCTTTAATTCATGGTAGATTAAATTAAATCTAAATAATAGTATAATTTTGTCATATTCAGCTAGAATGTAGATAATATCCTGCTATTTCGAAAAATTTTTATAAAAAAAAATGATCACCATGTTTTTTTCAAGCTACAGGTTTATTAAAAATTTGCCAAATTAGTAATAGATTATACATGCAAAAATCACTTTTGTGTGAAAAGAAAGAATATTATACGTTAGAATTTTAAGATAAAATTTGAGATAATGTGCCTTCTTTAAGTTTTAGAAATCATCGCAGTCGTTTCTCTGTGCTTTTCTTTAAACACCTTTCCCAAACATTAACCTTAGGCTGGTATCTTTGATTAGTTTATGCAGTATAGCCCATTTTTTTGTTAATTCATGTGATAAGTAATTTTATTCATGACTAATTTTTTTTTTTCTTAATTGTAAATATCAAACTATATTTAAAATGTTTAATTCCAGGATGTGGTTCTGAGACCTTTTAAAAGCAAATAGTACTTTTGTTTCGCATTTGATATGAATGTTCTAAAAATAAATAAATCCTCACATGGAGATATTGAAATCAACATATAAGCGTTCATCTCTTCTATTTTTAAATCATCAAAAATCAAATAAAATTTTATCATCTTTACATTTCCTGCTTGACGAAGCCGTCAAGATTAAACAGAAGAAAGCTTATCGTCAAATTTATTACAAAACCTAATTGACTGATAAAATGTATATATAACGAACTGATTCATTCTATTTTTGGTAATTCTTTCTATTTCGATATATTTATGGCTTTGTGGGAATCGACTAAATGTCGAACAGCAGTGTGATGATATCTTTTGATTATCAACATCTAATTAATTGATTTGATGAAACTTATTGGTCCAGTTTTTCTACCAGGTCAAAACATTAACATGCCTGGTGTGTGTTTAATTAAATAATATGCAGAGCACTGAGCAATAAAAAAATAAAAGAATATTTTATCGACTATTTACTAGCTTTATCTATTTTCATTTAAAAATGTAGACCAGGCTTAGAAATGGAAATAAGCGAGTTATGAGTACCTATTTGCAAGAAACTTAAACTTTTCTTTTTCAGGCCCAAGTTCTTCCTCCTTTTCATTAGTATATAGTCCCAGTCATAATCGTTCTACTGCAAATTGTCTTTAAGGATGTGAAATTAAAAACAAAATCTAGAATTTAAAATTGATACTATAAGTCAGAAGAGTATTAGTTAAGGAACAAAATAAGATTAAAATATTGATAGGTTATTGAGCTCCTAATCGAGATATTTGATTTTTTTTAAATGGCGGGAAAAGACTGACTCGGACCTTTACCTTATGTTTGCATTGATATTATTTGGGTCTCAAATCGAAAGAAAAGAAATCTAGAATCTGCTTAAATTTTAGTAAATGACCTTTTATGAGCTATTGAAGTCTTATATGAATAGAAAAATTGGTGTTATGGGGCAAACTATTTTACCCTGTATCGTAGGAAAAAAAAACCAAGGAGTCCGAACATCTGACAAAATTCCTAAACCTCACCTAAGTATATCTTTAAGTCGATCTAATTGCATTAAACTTGATATAAAAGAACATTTGAATTTGTTTGTTTGATATGGTTGAGATATATACATTGATTATAAATAGAGAAATCTTGCAGTTTTCATGTCAGATCTTTGATAATCTCTGTTAAGGTGGTACATAACCATACAGGGAGATAACTCTTTAAAAATCAGCTGAACGTTTAATCACGTTCTATTGTTAAGGAAATACTAAGCTTCTCAATTATCAAAATTAGTGTTTGTCAAACTGCAATATACCCAATGATATTTTTCCGATAAAGTGTGTGGTTCAAGTTTTTTGAAATTTTTATATGTTTGTCAAAGGGTCAAAGTAAATATTTTGTAAATATTTTATGAAAATTAAACGAGCCAAATTGATTTTAGTTAAGGTGTTTGGTACCACCTTAAATGAATCCACAAACTTCTAAAATAGGGGGCGATTTAGAACTTGGCATATTGATTTAGACACCTTTCTTTTGTTTAAGTCTGTTTATTTGAATAAGAAGATGAGAATTTCCAATGAAATCACTCTCCACCAGAGACCAAATGATATAGAAGGTAGAAATTATAGGTCACTGTACTGCCTTCAACAATAAGCAGAACCCATACCGCATAGCTAGCTATAAAACGCCTCGATATGACAAATGTATAACAATTCGAACGAGAAAACTAACGGCCAGATTAATGTTAAAATAATAAACGAAATCAAATATGATATGCAACAACAAACAACAACTACTGAATTACAGGCTCCTGACTTGGGACTGGCACATACATTCAGTTCACTAAGGGTGTCCCCTTCTTTTGTCATTGGACTGCTATCTCATTGACGTACATCCATTTGTTGCTTAATCTTTTGTTAAATGTTCATTGTTTTTTGACTCAATGTTTGTCTGTTTGTCTACTCGTCTTTTTTTTTTTTTGTTATGGTATTGTCCGTCTTTTTTGTCATGATGTAGTCCGTCTTTTTTCAACTTTTAGTTTTTGATTGCATTTTTGGTATCTTATGATTAATGAGGGTCTAGATGGGGTTTATAGAATAGAGAATAATGGGCAAAAACTGCCGATTAAAGGAAAAAAAAAGAATAGACAAAAATAGGCAAAACAAAATAGAGAATAGAGAATAATGGGCAAAAAAATGCAGATTAAAGGGCAAAAAAAAAAAAAAATAGAGAAAAAATGAAAAAAAAAAATAAATAGAGAATAATTGGGTGCTAAAATATAAATCATAGAGAATAATGTCCCAAAGATATAAAGAATACAGAAAAAACGGACTAAATGCTTAAAGAATACAGAAATGGATGACCCTATCCACACCCTCATATACTAGTATGCAATAGTATTTTACAAATTTACTCTCTGCTGTTTATTCATTTTATCATATTATGTAATATGTATGATATTTTTTTGTTTTGCTTTTATTAGCATGTTTATATGTTTGTTGTTTGTTATATAAAGATAAGAAGACGTGGTACGATTACAAATGAGACACTAGAGTCTAAATGACGTGGATGTTAGCAGCTATAATATCATGTTTATATATTTGTTTTTTCATTTGTGTTGCTTTAGTATGTTTATATATTTTTTGTTATGCTATAATATGTTTATAAGCTTTTGCAATAAATATTCATTCAATCGTTCACTTTGCTATTTAGTTGGTTGTGTTTTGGGTTTTTTACCTAGTGAATAAGTTAGTTATTAGTTACTATAGTTACTGTAGTTAGTTACTTAATTAGTTACTTAGTCTAGAGAGTTAGTAAGTTTGTAAAGTGACAAGTTAGTTTTTCGATTTTTGTGCCTTATCTAAATGACCAGATATTTAGTTAATTAGTAAGTTAGTTAGTTAGTTTAAACGTTTGTTTTGTTGTAGAAACATATTTAGCATTTAAGGCAGCTTACAAAGAATGACAAAAATATATCACTGCCTATAAATTAAAACAAACTAGCATTTTACTTCGCACATTTAGAAGAAAATGTTTCCGGTTTTCTTCACAACGTAGTTTGATAGTTTTATAGTTCTATCAATTGAAACTTTATAACACTATTCTTTGATCGCATGTTTTTTTTTTTTTTTTTTTAAAAAAGTGATATAAAATCTCCTTTTTATTTATAGAATAAGGGACCGTAAATTATTTTTACAGTCAATGTAGCTTATTTACAATTTCGTTTTTGTGTGATCTAAATGCATGTGGCCATCTGTCTTCATTTTGGTTAATTCATTTGTTTTGATCTTAGAGTGTGAACGCAGGGACAGTTTAGTTGGTACGCATAAATCTGTCACGGTAAACTATATGCACCGGAAATATAAATGTATAGTTTTTGTATTCCTGACGTAATCAGTTACTGCTGGCAACTCCTTCCTGACGTAATCAGTTACTGCTGGCAACTCCTAACAACATATGTTTTGGCTGTATATTATTGGAGTTTGTATAAGAAAAACAAACATAAATAAGCTTTTCTTTGCTCGAGGCATCAATTATTCTGTTAGAAAAAAATAACGAGAACATCTATTATTAACTCTTAATTCACCGACAAAAGCCGACATAAGTCAGTTTTTAATTAACGATGACGTAGTTACACTGCGCTAACTAAATTGGTTAAAATAGCAAATACATTTGACAAAGTTGTATAGAAAGTACTTTCTGGCGTGTGATCTTTTCTGAAATATGATTATAGCTAATGGTTTGTTAAACTTTAAACAATTGATCTTGAATGAAACTACAAATATAAGAAGATAGAGAGGATACCAAGGTGGAATTATAAACCGTTAGTCTAGAAAAAAAGATATACAATGTCCCGAAACGAAAAAGGCGAAAAGACAAACAAAACGCAACAGAGGGAAACTAAATATGAACAACACGAATCCACTCAAATAGGGGGTTGGGGGGGGGAGGGGAGTGATGGGCTGAGGTATCCCGATGGGTTACCCAGTTCCTGTATGAGAGTTAGGATGTACTTAGGTGAGGTTTAGGAATTTGTATCAGATGTTCAGACTCCTTGGGTTTTTTCCTTCAATACAGGGTAAAATATTTTGCACAATTACACCCATTTTTCTTTTCATATAAGACTTCAATAGCTCATAAAAAATCATTTTCAAAATTTAAGCAGATTCAGGATTTCTTTTCTTTCGATTTGAGACCCAAATAATACCAATGCAAATATAAGGCAAAGTCCGAGCCAGCCTTTTCCCGCCATTTAAAAAAAAAAAAATATCTAGAAAAGGAGCTCCATAACCTATCAATATTTTTTGCTTATTTTGATCCTTAACTAATGCTTTTTTGACTTATAGTATCAATTTTAAATTCTAGATTTTTTTTTTATTTCACCTAAGTGCATCCTTAAAATGAATGTATAATATTAGTCGAAGTAATCACAACTCCATTTGGTACGTTCGTGATAAAAAGTTTGTAAGCAAAATACTACAAAATATTTGAGAGCATCACTACGTAAAAGTACATTCATTGTAATCAGAACTGTCAAAATCTTCTAAGGGCAACATGGCTGAGGTAGTTGAAATCTTTGATTTAGTGCAACTATGCTATCCTTAGGCTGCAAATAATTTTTGAAATGTATCATTAAGTCAATGCCAATACAAAACCACTGGCTATTGTGTTGATTGTAGCCTTTGAGACTGACTGTTTATCGGCAAGACCGTTACCACGCTTATAATAAAGATTGCCAACGCGCGTTGCGTATGTATTAGAAAAATCAGTAGCGCCCACATCAAAACAAATCAATTACGAAGTGGATGAGTATTGAAAACAAAAATTCAAATAGCATGTGAAAAATCTAAATAAAACCATTTACACCCTGGATTGCAAAAAAACCTTAGTTATTCAAATATTTAACATTTAATGAACAGTACATTGACAGATCATGACAGCACCACTGATGTTTCATGCCCGCACATGAGCACTGACTACTAGGCTGGTGATACTCTCGGGAGAAACTATCCAGCTTTAAACTAACTAAGGATAAATTAACACTCGGTATTAAAAACCTTAGTTTCAAATCAAAAACATATTGACAGTAAAGAGTTCAAATGTCTGTGTAAATAAAAAGAAAGAAATTGATGGAAGACAAATATTAGGAAATCAGATATCTAAAGGATAAGAAAAGCACCGAGGGCACCCAAGCAAACAAATACCCTTTTTCAAAGAAGCAACCGATAACATCATAATGAATATCAACATGAAGTTTTACAAGTTTAAAATTATCTCTGACAGTCACTTCTTTGTTACTGAACATGATTTTTGCTTTAATTAAATCCTTCTAAGATTTCACATAACCATTAGTGAAACCATCAAAAAGCTAATATAATCCGTCGTCTCCAATAACATCATATCTTATTATATAGATAAGTAAAACGCAGTGAATAAAATGCAAACAGTAAGACATTATCACTGACACATATAATTTCTTGTTTATCTTTAATCCAGACTATGAAGTTTCGGAAAATGCATTTTGTTCTAAATGTTGATATGACTGTTGACGAAAAAGACACCATCAGCTTGAATACTACTCAGAAAAATTAAATGCACCTCATTCAAGGCCTGGATCTCTTAATCAGATTTGGGTATAATTTTTTGTCCTTTTTCTGTTATATCAGCTCCTTAATGTTTGTATTAGTTTTTATTTTACAACAGTTCTGCCTCGAGCATCACTGAAGAGACATTACTGTTTACATTCGTATCTGGTGCTGTAAAATTGGTAGCGTTAATGTTATCAGTATCTTGGTAGTAAATAAAAGGCTATCATGATGAGAATTGAGGAATTTCAACGTGAACCATATTGGCAGGGATAGACGGTACATTTTAAAGGGAGAGACGTGTGTAGTTGTGAACGTTTGGCGTCCCATTTCTAGTTCTAGTTCCTGACGATGAAGACTTATTAATAACGGAATCTTACTCCAGACTTCTAATTTTAAAAGTTAAACGAGCAAAATTATTCATCGAGTGATTTAAATGAAAAAAAGAACATAATATTTTTTTTTTATATTTGTTGGTTATGTATACTCTGCATTTACAATATAGCGGCAGACGTCATTGAACCTTTCCCCTATAACATGAGCCGATAATTGTGAAAATTCACTTTCAGGTATAATGCTTTTAGTTTTCTCTAAAATAAGCACGGTTAAACACATATTTGATATATGTATTTAAAACAAATCGACTCATATAAAAATACTATAAAATTGACAATACAAGAAACTTGTAAAACAGCTCAATAAAGGTAAAAAAATTTTGACATGGATTATGAAAATTCAACCAAGTGTTGAAGTTACACTATACTTCTGAAATGGGATTTAGTTTTAGCTAATGCCAATTGTTCATACTTTTAATTAAAACGACGTTGACTAATTTATCGTAAATCTGCCAGTTTTAAAAAGCAAAATTTCAAAAATTCAAATTTTGAACCTTTGAAGTTTTGTTGATTTTTAAATCCAGTCCTTAAAACTAGGCATGTGTATATAACTGAAATTCTTGCGTACCTTTTACCTGATTTATAACATTAATTGACTAGATTACGAAATTATTAGAAACTAAGGTTCCTACTCACTCTGACCTTATTGTTTCAATTTTGACTGTTCTTTTTGGCGATAATTTATGGTTGCAGTTCGCATCTCAAGCGTACTTTTAATATGTAATATATATCAGATCATATCCGTTATATTTCCATACAACTCGCTAACAGTTTGCCTTAATAATGCCAATTATTATATAATGTTTCAAATAATTAGTATAATCAGTTCTTATGTTACTAGGGTGGCGTCATCAAAACGGCATTAGGTGCCAAATGTCAATCGATATCAGCTGAACTACGACAACTCTTGCAGATTTTTACCAAACACACATAATCCGATTTCCTAGTCAAGAATTAGTATTATAAACCAGTGCATAAGTCTCTATTGATCATGTTAATTTATGACTTAAGGGTTTAGGAACTCACATTTGATTCATAATGTTTTCATTATATTTTGAACTTAAAATTCATTTCTAACAACCAATACTAGATTCCTAACTGTCAAAAGACATTTATTTTGAATTTACATTGTATCATAGGTCAAATTTATTTGTTCAGTGTATGTTCAATGGTGTAACTATGTCCTTTGATTGAGTTAAGCTATTTCAGTTGATATTTTATAGTGTGTCTTTCTATGTTGTGATGTTACACTATTGTTTCAGAAAAAGGGTGAAGGTTTGGTACCATTAAAACGTTTAAACCCGCTGCATTTGTTTGCACCTGTCCTAAGTCAGGAATCTGATGTTCAGTAGTTGTCGTTTGTTGATGTGGTTCATAAGTGTTTCTCGTTTCTCGTTTTATATAGATTAGACCGTTGGTTTTCCTGTTTGAATGGTTTTACACTAGTAATTTTGGGGCCCTTTATAGCTTACTGTTCGGTGTGAGCCTAGGCTCCGTGTTGAAGACCGTACTTTGACCTATAATGGTTTACATTTATAAATTTTGACTTGGATGGAGAGTTGTCTCATTGGCACTCATACCACATCTTCTTATATCTAATAACGACATAACTACATCAATACAATCTATAAAAAGTAAAATAACAAAAATACCGAACTCCAAGTAAAATTAAAAACGGAAAGTGCCATATAAATTGGCAAAATCAAAAGCTCAAACACATTAATTATATAAACAACTGTCATATTCCTGACTTGGTACAGGCATTTCCGTATGTAGAAAATGGTGGATTGAACCTGGTTTTATAGCTAGCCGAACCTTTCACTTGTGCCAGTCGCATATAATTCTATTATTTAAACAACAATGTGTGAGCAAAACAAACAGACATAATAGGTTAAAATGTCAAAAATTTGGGTACAGCAGTCAACATTGTGTTATAATCTTAATCATTATAGGTACAAACAACTATGGCATGAGTATGAGCATACGTTCTAGTATATTTTTTTTATAAGAATACTGTTGAAGTTTCAATATCAATACACCTTATCGCTATTCCCAGCTGACCCGGCCGCTTGAACTTTGGCGTCATACAACAATCACTTTTCCATTGTGGCGTCAGATATTTTGTATTATGACGTCAAAATTTTGCGGGAACCTGTGTGATATCCAATAATGGCGGACAAATAGCGATAAGGTGTATCGATAGATAAAAGACAACAGTAGTTAACCGATGTTTAAAATATACAGACAGAACAGACAAACTACAGGAATCCCATATACGTAATAAGTATTTATCACTATGACTACAAGTATATTGAGGTATATGTCAATAAAATGTCACCAAAAGGACCTTAAAAACCAAATATTATTAATACATCTGCAATGTACATACGTTCTTAAAAAATATACAGGTTTTTATACAATCTGCCAAGCTCTAAACCTCCCGAGTCCAGAGAAGTATTTGAAAAGACTTCAGAGAGCTTTTATTAAAACCAAATTTCATGAAAGGGGAAACAAATTTGAGTTACAGAGCGCTGTAACCTGATGAAGGTTATTTTAGAGAGACGCTTTATGTTCACGGAAATCATATTATATGATTCCTGACTTAGGACAGGTGCAAACATTTGCAGCGGGATTAAACGTTTTAATGGTACCAAACCTTCTCCTTTTTCTGAAACAATAGTATAACATCACAACGTAGAAAACACACGATAAAACATCAATTGGAAGGCTTAACTCAATCAAAACGTAAATTAACACACTATGAACGAATAAATTCGATCTGTGATACCTGAAAGTAAATACATAGTTAATAAAATATTAGGGACAAACATTCAAGGCCAAAAGCAAACAAACAAGTCCAAATGGCAAGACATCACCGCGAAATATTTAACCCTTAGAAAATAATCACTTTTGAAAAAACCGGTTTTCATAATATATACAGGTAAATGAAAATAACTTTGTCGTTTTAGGTATACTTTTCCTGTATATATAAAATCTTCCAATAATTAGGAATACCAAGAAAGGTCTGTCATATAAATACCTAATTAACACTAGATACATAAGGGTAAATATCAACAATAAAACTTCCTGTACAGATTAAAGGAGAATAATCTTGATGTTCATACAAATGTAGTATGAAGAAGTGAAAATTAGTAGATATTCCAAATAATCAAAGCTGGTATACAGACAAGATCCATATTAATATAAAATAATAAAAAGTATTAAAATAGTATCAACAGGTCGAATTAAAAGAAAGTACGATTTGAGAGTACTCGCAGTTACTGACAGCTAGTTAAAAGCCAAAAACAATTAATGATAAAAATCATGCATCAGAGACTAAAATCAACTAAAACACATCCCAGGGATTTAGTATTTTAACGTCATGAACAGTCAGAGAAGACATGACTTGTGCAATGCCAAAATAAATGTATCGACAGGTAGTAGGATAGTGAGGAGCTACTTCTTAAGAGATAAAAATTAACGTGTGTGTGTCTCTAAACGTCCCGCCTCAAAAGAAGATACAACTTAGTTATGTTTTAATTTGCTAATGACAAAATCGATATTAGTGCCAATGTAAACTATATTCAGAGATCTAATTACAATATTGGTACGATAACCCTTACTTATAAGTTTGTTTAAAGGTTCGATGAGTTTACACGGATCACATAGTGATTTCCTCGCTTTAAGTACAATATTACCGTAAAATTTAGGATGTGAAATACCATTTTAATAAGTTTTCTACAGGTACAGCCAAATTTACTAATCAAATCTTTGTATCTATGAAAGAATTTAGTAAAAGTTTTAAGTAATTTATGGTATCGAAATCCCTGACACAATAATTTCCCAGTGATGCATTGATTACGTTCGTTAAAATCTATGACATCAGAACACACACGGGCATACCGAACGAGTTGGGATATATAAACACCGTATGATGGAGCCAAAGGCACATCGCCGTCTAAAATGGAAAATTAACAGTAGGAAATGAAAATCGTCTCTTTTGTCGTAAATTTTAGTATGTAGTTTCCGTTAGAAATTGAAATGTCTAAATCTAGAAAAGGGCAACTGCTGCTGTTTATGTTAGATTTAGTTAAAGTAAGTTCTTTTGGGTAAATTTCGGAAGTATATTTAGAGAACTCTGGATTATTTAACGAAAAAATATCATCCAGATAACGGTAGGTATTGTTGAATGTATCAACTAAATATAACAATGATGGGTCTTTACTGAGTTTGGTCATAAACTGAGATTCATAACAATATAGAAATAAATCTGCTATTAAAGGGGCACAGTTAGTGCCCATAGGAATACCTACTACCTGACGATACACTTTATCGCCGAAACGTACATAAATGTTATCTAGCAGAAAATTTAAAGCTTCAATCATATCCTCACATTTCCAGTAAGTGTATCTAGCATACTTTCCTTTTCGTTACAGAAAAAGGCTTTAAACGAGTTACAGCAAATAAAATTACAATGAGATTTTCGAAAGACCATTTTATTAAATACAAAACTTTTTCTTTATAAGATTGTGTGGAAGTGTAGTGTACAGAGTAGAAAATCATAACTGTCAACAGAATTATAAGGACCATCACTAGTAATACACAGAAATGATAACAGGTATCACCTAAAATGTCCACAAATCCAATGAAGACAAAAGGGTTTATGAACAGACCCAGCATTCTAAACATCTAAAAGTAGTTTCTCCCGAGCGTCCTATGTTTTAATTTGCGTGATCTTTTACGAAATATACCTCCTGTTTCTAAACTGAGACGGCAGTATTGTACCAATGTTCAAATATATCTCGTATAAATCGTTTAGGATGAGACAATCCAAGGTAAACTGAGACGGCAGTATTGTACCAATGTTCAAATACATCTCGTATAAATCGTTTAGGAAGAGACAATCCAAGGTAAACTGAGACGGCAGTATTGTACCAATGTTCAAATATATCTCTTATAAATCGTTTAGGAAGAGACAATCCAAGGTAACAAACAAAAACTTTCCGCATTGACTCAAGAAGGAGCGAGACCGGGTGCGCCATAACTCTGTTAAAGCAGTTTTTGTGTAAGGAGCACACCCTGGTTAATGAACAAGTCTTTGTTTTGTGAAAATGCACGAGCTTACTGTATTAACTGAGATATTTAGACACCATACGATTGAGAAGAGGGTTTGTTACTGCTGGGAAATGGGAAGTTAACAATTTGAAATCATCACGTTTGTCATAGATTCTAGTTTAAAGTCGTACATATGTGTCAATATCGAGGAAAACATGATATAAAGCAGACCTTCTACTTTCGGTAGTATCCTTAATCTCAAGATCACTTGGATAATTGAGATGTAAGTACTCATTGAAATGTGGGCTATGGAGCAAAAGAAGCCGGGCGAAAACATGTCGTAGTTGAGATGTATCGTATCGTTCAGTCGTTCTTCCTTATAACTCTGTTGGAGCACATTTTGTATAAGGTGCACCCCATTGCTAATGAAGTCCGTATATCATGAACATGCACCAGAGTAACATATCAATATGGTTAGGATATTATGACCTTCTCTAAACATGTTCCTAAATATGATGGGTCTATACTAAAATGTTGAAACTAATACATTTGTTTGATTACGGTTGAAACTGAAAATTTAACCTCCATTTTGTTTTGTATTCGAATCGCTTTTTATAGTTATCTTATGACAGGAAAGCTCATTGACAAGATTAAAACTTTAGATCTATACAAAGAGTCAAATGGGATTAATTGAAGAAAGAAAACCAGAATGTCCTAAGGAAAAAAACTCTAACAAGGATTATGCTACTGTATGCACTTTAACCGAAAAACACCATATTCAGTACGAAATAATACAGGGTAATTGGTATATCTAAAATAATTATAGACATGTCAAAACCACGTAAGTAAGATATATACGATAAACAAATTAATAGACACGAAAAGCACGTGGGACAGCTAAGTGTAAACAATTATGATATTTCATTGAAATATTGGTTTTGTTCAATTAGAAGTTCACCGATGCTCTTCAATTGCATTTGTGATCGTTTTATTCAATACTCCTGCTTCAATTCCCATTTGATTTAGATGTATTTACTACATTTACGATATATTTATTGATCCGGAAACTGAATGACGTCAGTGTATTTCCCAAGAATAGTTTTCCATTCATAACAAGTTTTGTGTTAACAAATAAACGGTTATTTCCTGATAAGTTTCACAGTTAATTGACCATTCCATTTAAAAGCAATGTAAATTTTTATGCTGCTCGATTGGGAACGGGTTCGTCACTTGTCAATTTACTGGTACTCGATTATTAGACAAATGCGCTGAATGTATTGCAATAATTTAATATGAACCATATACACCGATAGAAAAATATGTTTGTTTGTGTGATTGTATTTGTTAGTGTAATGATAGACTTTGAATCTTTCTTTTTCTGAAGAAATTTATGTCAACAGTGATTTACTGTTTTATTTTATTTTGTTTACAATATAATTTGCCGTCTTCAGCAGAACAAGCGACTATTTTTTCATAGTTCCTGTGTTTATGCTTATATTCAATTGTTTGTACTGCTATTATTACGAATGTTGACAGTGAATATTGTGATATTTTACGACATTTCACGAATAACTTCGGGTTGTCTTAATTTGCTTCATTATTTTGTTGTAGATTTTTATATAATCATGAGTCGGTTTTTATCTTTATTTACAATAGAGAAAAGAAATTAGTAAAAGAACTTATAACGGTACTTCCGGTTTTAAAGATGATTTTTTTTTCTGTTCAGTGTTGACTGTAGAGTGTTTTAGAATACTACAGGTTTTTTTTATCTTACATTTTTGTCTTATATTTTGCCTGTCATTTTTCGATTCATGATTTCTCTTAATTCCTCTGTTAAATCTCTTTTCTTTTACAAGAACGAAAAGTCAAAATAATACGTTCAAAACAAACAATTTTGGGGACTAAATACATGGTAGAGACTAAAACTAAATTTTCTCGATCTTAGATCTTTAGATACCAGAATAGTCATCTGAATTGTAGATTTCACATTGAATTGTAGATGCTAGGATTAAAATGTTGTACGTTAGACGCGCGTATTTGTAACGTTTTGACTATGAGTGATTTTGCATGGCGGTGATGCGTTCATAGCAAGAGACATTTACCCAGTCTATGCTTCCAGTCTTTCTCCTTTCGGAGTTCATGCAAATCCCTCAGTTTTTGTTTTTTTACATTTATTTGTATCTAATTAATGGAGTTGGGAGATTTAAAAATCGGTCAATTTCTGCTGCTCTAATAGGAAGAACAACAAGAAACAAGTTTATACAGAATAGGTGAAACGCCTATTGTTTGTTGCATTAGCATGTAAAACTTATTTTGAAAAAAATTAATCATGTATTATGCATCTAAATATGAGATCAAAGATCACTAATAAAAAGCAGATATATTCACAAACCGCCACAATTTTATAATGCGTGGTTCAGTAGAAATGTTACCCATGCCTGAGGATTTTGCTCTCATAGTAATTTTTACAGTTAATGTTGTATTATTCCTTATAGTTTAAGTACATGTAGGGATTTTGTGTCATGAATATATACACCGTATCCCTGCCTTCTTTTTCCACCAAATGTGATATGCATACAATTTGACAAATCTTAACACTTTTACAAAATGTAAAAGTACGGTACAATTGTTTGCTCTCGTCAATCTTACTTCGAAACGACTTTTATTTTAGAGATGAAGGGCTATTAGTGTCAGTCGATATACATGCTATCTTGAAAATATTACCAAAGTTAGTTCTGATTGGTTGTTTATTAGTATGGTAAAGTTTTATTGGCTTGAATAAGTTATAAAATTGGGAACACCTCAGGAAGGAGAAAAACTGTATACGGATTGTATGACAGTATGGGTATTTGAGACCTGATCGATGAATAAAAGAGGGACGAAAGACACCAGAGGGACAGTCAAACTCATAGATCGAAAACAAACTGGCAACGCCATGGCCAAAAATAAAATGACAAACAGACAAATAATAGTACAGATGACACAACATAGAAAACTAAAGACTAAGCAACAAGAACCCCACCAAAAACTGGGGGTGATCTCAGGTGCTCCGGAAGGGTAAGCAGATCCTGCTCCACATGTGGCACCCGTCGTGTTGCTTATGTTATTACAAATCCGGTAAATAGTCTAATTTGGTAGGTCACATTCGTGAAAAGGGAAGGGTATTGTAGTTACGACATAAGGAACATATCCGATATCATCTGTGAAACGGTTATTCCATAACGGTCAACCAACTCGTGATGACGTCCGTAAAATTTACGAAGGGATGATTTCAACTTCACCATTTGGAACTCTTGGTTTAATAGCTTCCTTGTGAGCAGCAATCCTCTATCAAGGAAATCATGATAGAAAATACAAGCCCGGGAATATCGTATCAATTGGGAGATATATAATCCGTATGCAGGTGCTGCTGGAATGTTCACAATTGGGAAGCTGAAATCATCTCTTTTGTCGTAAAGTTTTGTTTTCAACCGACTCTCATTGTCAATTTCTAGAAGTAAGTCAAGACATGAGGCAGACTTAACTGTATCTGTAGTATTCTTTATCTCTAGTTCGATGGGATAGATTCATTCAACATAGTCACCAAATTTTGTATTATTTAGTGAGAGAACATCATCTATATAGCGGAACGTAAAGTTAAAAGATATTGCTAACTTCTTATCTTTCTTCCTAAGAAGTTCCTGTATGAAGTCAGCCTCATAATAATAAAGAAACAAGTCGGCAAGAAGAGGGGTACAATTGGTTCCCATTGGAATTCCGACAGTCTGTTAAAAAACACGTAACAAATATGTTGTCAATCAAGAAATCAAGCATTTTGATAACGTCAGTTTCAGAGAATTTTTTGTTTGAATCAGAGTGATTCTTTACAAAGTAGGATTTATCCCTCCCCAAGACAAGATACTTGTATCTACGTTCGCCAGTTCGGGATTTTTGAAATCCTTTTCACAAAATAAACCACTGCGAAATACTCCATACCTTTTTGGGAATGTTAAATGTTTCATTTGTTTTTTGTACAATTTCATCTCGGGGTTGTCTACCCAAAGTGATAGATGGTTTTAGCAAAATTTCGCACAAAAAAAAAATTTTTTGATTGTCAATTTTTTAGTTTAGTTGACCATTCAATTGTTTTGATTCAAGTGCCAGAATTGAGTCTTTTGTAGACAAACCACGCGTCTGGCGTACCAAATTATTTGCCAAATGGCTGATTTACAATCCAATACATAATGGATTTGTGGTAGGTTCTGTCATGCGTGGTTGTCTCATTGGAGTTGTAAACCTACATCTCCCTTTTATTCATTAGCCTTTAATTACTTCAACGTATTTTGTTACAATTTGAAAATAAAAATAAAAAAGACAGCTATAAAACTATAAATAAATATTTCATGAGAATACACCAACACGTTGATATTTACACACTTTATTTAAACTACTCAATGTTGACATCAGAATATCAGATATTTTATTTCTTCAATAACATGCCATAAGATCCGATTTCGTTGTTTAATCAAGAAATACACATTATATATATTAGACTAAGGATTTTTAATAATATACGTCATCACTTTATTTTGTGAACAAATTGATTTTGGTTATAATGTCGTTGCATGGAAAAAAGACAATAAAACAAAACGGAAGTAAAGGGCCTACACATAAATGAGTTTGTTGTTTTTAACCTGTATTTCTCGACGATCGTAAAATTAAAACAGAGCTTGTATTGCTGAAAAAGTATTGATTCCAGTATTATATAATTATATTGACATTTCATTTGAAGTTTGTGGAATTAAAAGAATTAAACCGGCCTTGAACGTTTCCGCAAATTCATGCAATAAAGAAACTTTCTTTTACCAAATATCATTCGTAATTTCGGAATGACTTTAAAAAGTTATAAATAGAAAACATCTTATGCTGTGGTATAGACAATATTTGCTAACAGCAAGATATGAAACAGCATAATACGAGAATAGCCAAATGACTGATTTACAATCCAATACATAATGGATTTGTGGTAGGCTCTGTCATGCGTGGTTGTCTCATTGGAGTTGTAAACCTACATCTCCTTTTATTCATAAGCCTTTAATTACTTCAACGTATTTTGTTACAATTTGAAAATAAAAATAAAAAGACAGCTATAAAACTATAAATAAATATTTCATGAGAATACACCAACACGTTGATATTTACACACTTTATTTAGGTCACATTCGTGAAAAGGGAAGGGTATTGTAGTTACGACATAAGGAACATATCCGATATCATCTGTGAAACGGTTATTCCATAACGGTCAACCAACTCGTGATGACGTCCGTAAAATTTACGAAGGGATGATTTCAACTTCACCATTTGGAACTCTTGGTTTAATAGCTTCCTTGTGAGCAGCAATCCTCTATCAAGGAAATCATGATAGAAAATACAAGCCCGGGAATATCGTATCAATTGGGAGATATATAATCCGTATGCAGGTGCTGCTGGAATGTTCACAATTGGGAAGCTGAAATCATCTCTTTTGTCGTAAAGTTTTGTTTTCAACCGACTCTCATTGTCAATTTCTAGAAGTAAGTCAAGACATGAGGCAGACTTAACTGTATCTGTAGTATTCTTTATCTCTAGTTCGATGGGATAGATTCATTCAACATAGTCACCAAATTTTGTATTATTTAGTGAGAGAACATCATCTATATAGCGGAACGTAAAGTTAAAAGATATTGCTAACTTCTTATCTTTCTTCCTAAGAAGTTCCTGTATGAAGTCAGCCTCATAATAATAAAGAAACAAGTCGGCAAGAAGAGGGGTACAATTGGTTCCCATTGGAATTCCGACAGTCTGTTAAAAAACACGTAACAAATATGTTGTCAATCAAGAAATCAAGCATTTTGATAACGTCAGTTTCAGAGAATTTTTTGTTTGAATCAGAGTGATTCTTTACAAAGTAGGATTTATCCCTCCCCAAGACAAGATACTTGTATCTACGTTCGCCAGTTCGGGATTTTTGAAATCCTTTTCACAAAATAAACCACTGCAAAATACTCCATACCTTTTTGGGAATGTTAAATGTTTCATTTGTTTTTTGTACAATTTCATCTCGGGGTTGTCTACCCAAAGTGATAGATGGTTTTAGCAAAATTTCGCACAAAAAAATTATTTTTTGATTGTCAATTTTTTAGTTTAGTTGATCATCCAATTGTTTTGATTCAAGTGCCAGAATTGAGTCTTTTGTAGACAAACCACGCGTCTGGCGTACCAAATTATTTGCCAAATGGCTGATTTACAATCCAATACATAATGGATTTGTGGTAGGTTCTGTCATGCGTGGTTGTCTCATTGGAGTTGTAAACCTACATCTCCCTTTTATTCATTAGCCTTTAATTACTTCAACTTATTTTGTTACAATTTGAAAATAAAAATAAAAAGACAGCTATAAAACTATAAATAAATATTTCATGAGAATACACCAACACGTTGATATTTACACACTTTATTTAAACTACTCAATGTTGACATCAGAATATCAGATATTTTATTTCTTCAATAACATGCCATAAGATCCGATTTCGTTGTTTAATCAAGAAATACACATTATATATATTAGACTAAGGATTTTAATAATATACGTCATCACTTTATTTTGTGAACAAATTGATTTTGGTTATAATGTCGTTGCATGGAAAAAGACAATAAAACAAAACGGAAGTAAAGGGCCTACACATAAATGAGTTTGTTGTTTTAACCTGTATTTCTCGACGATCGTAAAATTAAAACAGAGCTTGTATTGCTGAAAAGTATTGATTCAGTATTATATAATTATATTGACATTTCATTTGAAGTTTGTGGAATTAAAAGAATTAAACCGGCCTTGAACGTTTCCGCAAATTCATGCAATAAAGAAACTTTCTTTTACCAAATATCATTCGTAATTTCGGAATGACTTTAAAAAGTTATAAATAGAAAACATCTTATGCTGTGGTATAGACAATATTTGCTAACAGCAAGATATGAAACAGCATAATACGAGAATAGCTAAATGACTGATTTACAATCCAATACATAATGGATTTGTGGTAGGCTCTGTCATGCGTGGTTGTCTCATTGAGTTGTAAACCTACATCTCCTTTTTATTCATAAGCCTTTAATTACTTCAACGTATTTTGTTACAATTTGAAAATAAAAATAAAAAGACAGCTATAAAACTATAAATAAATATTTCATGAGAATACACCAACACGTTGATATTTACACACTTTATTTAAACTACTCAATGTTGACATCAGAATATCAGATATTTTATTTCTTCAATAACATGCCATAAGATTTGATTTCGTCTTTAATCAAGAAATACACATTATATACACTACGAAGAAGGCAAAACGCGAATCAGGCATGGTAAATTATAAGTCTGGTAGCTTTGATGAGTTTTCTAACAGTACTGACTTTAAAAGTTTCGGAATGACTTTAAAAGTTATAAATAGAAAACATCTTATGCTGTGGTATAGACAATATTTGCTAACAGCAAGATATGAAACAGCATAATACGAGAATAGCCAATGACTGATTTACAATCCAATACATAATGGATTTGTGGTAGGCTCTGTCATGCGTGGTTGTCTCATTGGAGTTGTAAACCTACATCTCCCTTTTATTCATAAGCCTTTAATTACTTCAACGTATTTTGTTACAATTTGAAAATAAAAATAAAAAAGACAGCTATAAAACTATAAATAAATATTTCATGAGAATACACCAACACGTTGATATTTACACACTTTATTTAAACTACTCAATGTTGACATCAGAATATCAGATATTTTATTTCTTCAATAACATGCCATAAGATTTGATTTCGTCTTTTAATCAAGAAATACACATTATATACACTACGAAGAAGGCAAAACGCGAATCAGGCATGGTAAATTATAAGTCTGGTAGCTTTGATGAGTTTTTTAACAGTACTGACTTTAAAAGTCCTGACTTTAACAGTCCTGAATTTAGCAGTCCTGACATTAGCAGTCCTGACTTTAACAGTCCTGACGTTATTCGGTGTGAATTTTTTGTGTATAAGGTAAACCAAGAATTTTGAAGTTGTTCCTGACGGCAGGAATTTATTAACTACAATTGAAAAAAAATTGGAGCCACAGACAAATGTGAATGTTTTGAAAATCGTCATTGGCCAACCGACGCAAATTAAGATCAGTCGCAGGAAAGTATTCAAAACTTTATTTAGTTCAATCTATTTTCTGTACTTATTCATGTTTGTAAATTTTCATTACATTGATAGAGATATCAAAAAAACTTCTTTAACCATGCCACAAGTTCATGTTCATAAAAATGGGACCGTTGAGATATAGAAAAACTACTTTTACCATGCCACAAGTTCATTTGCCGTCTCAATGACGTTTTTAGTCAAATCATTGTTTATCCTTTAAACGACTCGGTGTTGAAGACACATATGTGATAATTACTTTTAATTTCTTTCACAACTTGTCTTACTGAGTTCGATGCGAGCTTGACACATAGTGTAGACACTAGTCTACTCTATACCATATGCTGCTCTATAGATGTCTTTTGATTTTCTATGTCATTATCCTAACGACCTTCTCTCCTTGTATTCGTATCTAGATGAACATTTAAAAATAGGTTTCACGGTTGTTTAATGTAACTGAAACATACTTTACCCAGTCATGATGGTACTTAATTGTGTTTCAACTGTTATCGACCAGGTCTGTTCCGAAATTGCACTCGAAAGCTTCTTTGATTCAACTGAGTAAATACGAGTTGACATTTTGGTTGATATGTACCAAAACTGTCCAGACTGCACAGCACTGTTCAAACTATAATGTATTAAAAATATGGCTCTTAGAAACGATATCATGACAAGCGAAAACTATAATCAACTACAAAAATTTTTGAAATTGAGCTACATTGTTTAGATATTAACTATATATAATCTTCTAAACTTTGAATGAAACAATCAAAACTATGACCAAAAGAGGACAATGATAAAATCTACAAAGAAAAATATAAAAATAAAATACAGAGAACATTAAAGTCAGAGTTACCAATCGCTCACAATAATGTGGAAAGCAGAGACAGAAGAAGAGAACTTATTTTTCATTGGAATTTACTTTAAAATGAATTAGATTAGGAATCATAGAACACATATATATATTTGTGTTCATGAACACTTATTATTAAAATAGCCAAACACATATTAACAAAGAAGACTCAAACCTAAAATTTGTAACAGCCAGCAGCTAAATAATTCAACGTACAAAACACTGCCAAAACATACTACATGGAACAGGGTCACAGGTGTCATTTTCGAATAAAATAAGCTGCAAACTCCTTATTTTTTTACTTAAACTATGGGTTTTGATGTAAAATCTCATCGAAGATACTAGGCGTATAATTTGGGCACGGATTTAAACATTAGGAAAACCAAATCAAATACGATGTTGAAGAGTATTGAAAATCAAACATACCAAAGCATATCATAAGGCAAAAATTCAATCTAAAATAAGCACAAATTTATGTCCATAGGACACTATATCTCGCTCGCACTATATTTGAATTTAAAGTACACTGTGAAATCGGAATCAAGACCTTAATTTTGCATACAAAAGGCTCTTGGAATTTGATGCGACTGTCATACAAGTGAGAGGTTTAGCTAGCTATAAAACCAGGTTCAATCCACCATTTTCTACATAAGAAAATGCCTGTACCAAGTCAGGAATATGACAGTTGTTATCCATTCGTTTAATGTGTTTGTTTTGTTTTCTTGATTTTGCCATTTGATTGGGGACTTTCCTTTTTGAATTTTCCTCGGAGTTCAGTATTTTTGTGATTTTACTTTTTCCCATCATAATGAACATGTGTTCAAAGTTTCCAGTTGGTTCATTGACAACTTCCTGAACAAAACACTTTAAAATAATACGGAACGGACGGACAGACGGACGGACTAACGCACGTTCTATAAAACAAATGTAACAACTTTATCTGTATGATTCAAAATTAGTATTCCGATGTTCGATACGACTATCATAAATAAAGATTCAAAACAAAGATCAGAATAAAAATTGATAGAATTGGATAAATCTCCATTGGGATTTGACCAGGTACGTCGACGGGGTCAACAACTCTTGTTGGACACCACCCATCATAAAATTCTACAGTTGTGCCTAGATTTACTTTTTGTTGTCCAGGCTTGATCTGGTCTGTGTAATGTTTTACGGACGTTTGTTTGTTTTGTTTGTGTGTCTGTTTGGCTTTTCATTTTTTTACACGGTCTTGTCCGTCTTTCTTCACTTTTTATTCTCTTCATGGAAACGTTTACCTTTTCTCATCACAGTACTTATTAAAATGAAAATGAATAATAAATCAAGCATAGCAAATTCTATAATAACATTTAAAATTTCTTCGCTTTATGCAAAAGCACTTTATAATTCTACTTATTCATATTTGTTACAGCACTTGATATTTTCCATTACTATTTGAAGAAAACAAACCAAACATTTGCTGCTAAGGCAAAATAGTCTTACGTTTGATTTTGTCCGTCTTTATGAACCTTTCCCCTTTTTGCATTTACCTTGGAGTCCGGTATTTTTGTTGGTATATATCTTTTTTCAAAACAACATACAGATATATCTACTGTATTTGAAGTATTAAGTGTTACATTAGCAAAACGTATTTAACATTTGGTGTATTTTTAGCTCATCTTTCCAAAGGAAATGTGTGCTTTTGCCACCACTTGGCGTCTGTCGTCGTCCGTCCGGTGTAAACTATTTCAAACATCTTCTCCTCTGAAACTACTGAACCAATTCCAACCGAATGATCCTTAGGGTATCTAAAATAAAGTTTGTGTTTTATTTCTGTTTCGTCAAAAACATGGCCGTCATGGCTAAAAATAGAACAAAGGAGTAAAATATAGTTTTTGGCTTAAATTTCAAAAACCAAAGCATTTAGAGCAAATCTGACGAAATAAAAATGTTCATTAGGTCAAGTTCTATCAGCCCTGAAATTTTCAGATGAATCTAACAACCCATTGTTGGGTTGCTGCCGCTAAATTGGTAATTTTAAGGAAATTTTGCAGTTTTTGGTTATTTTCTTGATATTATTATAGATAAAGATAAACTGTAAACAGCAAAAATGTTCAGCAAAGTAAGATCTACAAATAAGTTTTATATTACCAAAATTGTCAATTGAGTCCTTAAGGAGTTATTGCCCTTCAAAGACAATTTATCACAATTTGTTCATTTAGAAAATATTCTCCTTTTAAACTGCTGAATCAATTTCAATCAGACTTGGGCTGAATGAGTTTCAGAGTATCTAGTATAAATTTTGTATTTTATTTCCTTGTACGTCAAGAAACATAGCCACTATGGCTAAAATGGAACATAGGGGTAAAATGCATTTTTTTTTTTGCTTTTGAAGAAAATATGACAGATACAAAGAACATTTAAATGGCATTTTTAAGCCACTCATTAATATATATTGAAAAGCAAAAATAATCATTGATGAAAGATTTAAGCAAAACATTACAGGTGAGCGATTCAGGCTCTTGAAAGCCTCTTGTTGATAATGCTTTGAATGTACCATATTGTATATTGATATTACTTGTGAATTATCAGAATACCTTTGAACCTTTTAGATGCCTTAGTGCTTACTATATATGGTTCTCCAAAAGAGAGTTAATATATTTTGAAGGAATTAATTTATATGTTGATGAATTCGATTCCCTCAATGACTGAATGAAGTCCGAAGGACTTTTGACATGTAAGGCTATTGCTTATAATTCCAATTATATGCACAGAAATTAAAAATGAAAATTAAGAACTTTTACTAAACTATTTCCCAGTGAAGGAATTAATACACTTGATGTCATGAAACGGGGTTTTAAGTAAATATCCTTTTTGAATACCATGCATATGACGCTTCCAATGACATAAAACTAAAAATAATATTAGTATATGCTCATCCTATTTTTGGATTGATTGACATACTTTAGTATTCAAACGAATATGTATAATATGTAATAAAGAAGGAGGCAGTCTGATTTATTGTCACTTACATACGAAGAGTGTTTTATTTGAAGTAATTGATGGCCATGTTCAGCCTTAATTAAGTACAAAATCGAAAACGATTAGAGTAAACATGGTGTTCTTGTAATCTAAATTTTTTTTCGAGATAATTTCTTTTCAATAATACAATAATGAATGTAACAATCCCCGGTATAATTGCATCTTTGGGATGGATTTTTATTGTTATCAGCTGTTTATGCTGTCTAAACAATTAACTACGTCAAATCCTTGTCAATTCCCTTTAAATTAAAACTGATCAATTTCTCAGACAATAAAGCCGTTTATCTGATGCTAAATTACTTTCCTTGTCGATTTCTCTTGTTTACTATAAGGCATGAAAAGGACATCAGATGTTAAAGTTGGTCATTTTGTAAGGAATATGTAATACGACATTAAGGTTTATATAGATAATCAATGAATGCAATATGAGGTGCTTCAAAGGGGAAATTTAGTCTTGTTTAGATTTTATTAATATGCACGCTCAATATGTATGGAGTACGCAATAAAAAAAGGTCGATGCTATTGCCAACAGCGGCGGTATGCTAAATAATTTATGTTATTAAATGTATGAATTAAATATACGTCAACAGTGCCCCTCTAAAAAAACCAACAACAAACAAACAAATTAAAAATGACAAAAAAATAAACTATATGATATCTCAAGGTAATATAATTCATCAAAGATACAAGGCTTATAATTTCATACGCCAGCCGCGCAATTCGTTTACATAAGACTTGGCACTCGAATCAAAACAGTTGCAAAGTACGGTCTTTAACTACAAATATCTACCTAAAAGATCACGTTCTAAATCAAATCGAGGGTAAAAAGTTAAAAAAAAAAAAAAAATAACAGATAATAAAAAAGTCCACCATCGACATTAAAACTATTCAATAATACAAATATGAAGACAATCCTTCAAGAAATTCCTGTATCACTCCTTTTCGAGTTCGTGCATTTGATTCCCTTCATTTTTTTGTTTTACTTTGATTTTTTTCTTATTAATGGATTGGTGAGATGTGAACATAAGTAAACTACTGTTGCCTCTAAAAACAGAATGAATTAAAAGAGACGTGGGTTATACGTTAATGACAATCAGAATTTACATAGAGGTTATAATACAGTCTTCAACCTTCCAATATGTCAAACTCCATATCACCTCAAATCTTTAAAAAATTGTGAAATTATTTAACAGAAACTTTCACACGTTCACCTCACTTTTTTTTCTCGTTTGTCTTTTCATGAACTAAAACCTAAATATCTTGTAAAAAGTCATAGACCCCAATAAGGACCTCTGACATGCTTAATGTCGGTAACATTTGGCTATCGTAATTCTTTAAACTCCGCCATATAATTAAGAGTGCGGTAAAGGAGTATTTCATAGAAAATGTTTGGTCAGTTATTATTTCTCGCGTTTTTGTGCTGGCATATGGTTATTTGCGGTGTTTTGAATAAAAAAAACAAAACCTCAAAATTATTTGCTTCATTGTGAAAAATCCTTTATTTCATGTTCATGCATGTATCCTCTACTTAACAAACCTTAATAAGAACCCCCAAACAAACCTTAATAAAATCCTCATTGATTGTATAATACTATTACTGATGTAAGGACAAAAGGTACTTTGTATACAGCTACTAGCCTGTGTATTGTCAAATAACTTTGTAACATGTTGGTAATTTGAAAACATCCAGACGCGGATTATTGCCTAGCCCTTATAAATGCCTTGTTGACATTTAGCAGAAATTTCAAGTGACCAATTTAAGAAGCAAATTCGTTCTTACTGACTGCTCGATTGCCACCAGATTAATTGGATTTTTCAAATATTGAATTAGTTAGCATATCTTCTTGTTAACATTCAACAAAGAACTAAATGTTAAGGGTAAAGTGTGTTTTAAAAGGGATATAATTGGACTTTTCTAAACGGCTTATTTAAAAAAAAGCACCATCCCATTGTATATTAATAGAGAATAAAAGCAAATAGACACTCGTCATCATGCTAAAAAGTCTTCAGAGCCCTGAACGATTCATATATCAGGGGCGTAGCCGGACTTATACAAAGTGCATGCCAGCCCTAAGAAAAGGAGTGAAGAGTGTGTGAATTTTCTCTCTCTCTCTCTCTCTCTCTCTCTCTCTCTCTCTCTCTCTCTCAAATGCAAAATGGTGTATTCTGGGGTATTTCAGGCTGTTATTGAAGACATAATCAGACATAACTGTATTAACTTTAAACTACAAGATATTGTCCAAAATCTGCCCTTCGTGACTTTGCACACAAAAATATTCCAATATCTTTATTCAAATCTATGTCAAAATCCTGCAGATATGCATCAGTACAAGCGATGATAACCTTTCATTTATCAATATTCTTTTGGAAAAGGATGTTTCGGATGAGTTATTTGTTCACGAGATTTTACCGTCATTACAAAAACGAAAATGTGTTTATAAAGTTATATTAAGAATTTAAAACCATTTTAAGAAGTTAACAATAAGCTAATGATTTTTAAAATCCTTTTATAGGAAAAAGGCTTAAGTCGATATTTCAATGTCTATGTTACGTAAACAACTATTTTTAAACATGTTAAAAACATGATATAATAAATAAATCCAAACAGAAATATAACACCACATTTCCTTTAATTATGATTTCATGTCTATTAAATTACATATATTGAAAAATAATGCACATTGTGACGACAAAACTAAGCATATTAGTTTTCTTTACGTCAACCCTTCAAACTTGCAAGGAATATCTCTCTCTAATGGGAGTTATATCTGTAATAATTTCCTCTATTAGGTGTAATCAGTCATATTCAAATGTATTAAATCTCACTTTACACACAAATCAAGCGAAAACCTCAAATTCATAATAAGCAATAAAGGAATTTTCGTAAAAATATCAAATTATGTCAAAATTATTCCATGATTGTTACAATGTACACATGGTTTTAGACAGAAATAAAAGCAATATTGAGTATGTTTTAGGAATTTAAAACAAAAACAAACATACACCACAAATACATAAATAATGTTTATGAATAAATGTGTCAAGATGCTAGTTTTGATTGCTTACGTCTTTACGTAATTCGGACAGAATAATAAGCACAATTATGACAGCAATTAGAAAGAGTTGTGCTATTTTGCGGCGGTCAGTTTTTATTGGTTGAGGAAGGCGGAGTGCCCGGAGAGAACCACCGACCTTCGGTAGGAAAACTTACAATCCTAGTCAATTAAGATTGGAGTCGAGCGCACCTGCCACGTCCTGGATTCGAACTCACAACCTCAGTGTTGACAGGCTAGTGATGCAGTAGTTCGACTACTTAGACCACTCGGCCAGCGAGACCCCGAGGTGAAAGATACCAAGGGGATATTTAAAACTTATAAGTCGAAAACAAATTGACAATGCCATTGCAAAAAATGAAAATGACGAAAAGACGAACAAGATCACAAAACACTACACAGAAAGACTGAGCAACACAAACCTCAATTAAAAAACACAAGAGGTGAACACAGATTCTCTGGAAGGGCAGTCAGTTCCTGCTCTACATGTCGCACCCGTCGTGTTGCTCATACAAGTACAAATCCGGTGATAAGTCAAATTTCATGATGTCACAACCGAGTATTAGAGGATGTAATTTTGGTTATGACAATTTGAACATCAGTTGTCATCTGTGACAAAGATGTTCCATAACGGTTAACCATCTTGCATCTTCTAAATCCAAATAAAGAGATTTGAACATCAGATAACTACTGTTGCCCATGACCTCGCACAAACCAGTCGATTGTTTTATATTAATAAAAAAAACATCATTTTTTTTAAATGAACATTGACTGTAAGCAATTTGCTATGAACACTTTGAATAAGTAACATTAATCATATTTTGCATTTTATACAAGGAATATATATAAGCGACACCACTGTTTTATAATTATCTGACCGATGCACAGAGGTAAACTAACATAAAAGAAATTTTGGTATAAATGCGTGTAAAAATAAGAAGATGTGGTATGATTGCCAATGAGACAACTTTCCACCAGAAACCAAATGACATAGAAGTTAACAACTTAAGGTCACCGTAGGGCCTTCAACAATGAGCAAAACCCATACTGCATAGTCAGCTATATAAGGCCCGAAATGACAAATGTAAAACAATTCAAACAAGAATTGATATTTCCCGATGAATAAGTAATTCAAGTGTTTACGGACTCAAATAAATTATTAGATGTTCCTTTACAGATATCGTTGTACAACGAGCCTTAAAACGCCTGTTGAACGTCAGATGGCAATTTACATAGCACTAGAATGATGTACAAAACCCGGTCTTTTCATTTTTGACATGGGCCAATTCTTTCGTTTCATATAGATATTGCATGAGGTGCAAAAAGTGACTACTCTTACAATATCCATGTACATATCTTTCTTTCCGTCATTACTTTTCGTAGAACGTAAGCAATTTAAATGACAAAAACAAACAAATTTGAGGTGAGGGTCACGCTTTATGTCATTTGGTCGTCGTGCATTTTCACTTATTTTTTTTTTTTTTTAATTAATCTAGTCTGGTTTTAGAAGATATTACATCTGACAATCGAAACTCATCAAAATGTAACGATTGAGAGTATGACATGTTTGGTAAATATTCAGAGCAGACGACTTTAAAATCATAGACCGTGAAAATATGGCTGCCTTTCATTGAAAGACACAGAAACATTCTATATGTCAACCGATTCGCAGTGGTGGCCGTAAAACTTAAGTCTATTTTAATCTTATTTGCTCATAACCACATTGCCAAAAATTGTTTTATCCTTCTATATTTTGCATACATCTGTTAAAAGTATGTTTTCTTTCAAATACAGGTTGAAATACGTATGAAAAATTTGGCAATTTGCTATGTTATCACATTTGATAACCAGGTGAAGAGTGAGTTAATGTTTCAGCAATCAAAGCATCCTACAAATTGTCATTTTACAAGGAAATTTAAACTAATCCTTTGCGTCATGGTGAGATAATGTAAGGGGTATATACTAGAAGGATACAGAAGCGAGCAACAACAAAAAATAAACATACTATATTTCAAAAGAAACACAGATTAAAAACACAACAAAATAGACCAGTGAACATTAAGATTATAACATAATGTTGACTGCTGTATCCCAATTTTGACTTTTTACCTATTATGTCTGGGTTTTTTTTTGCTGAGACATTGTTGTCAATATAATAGAATTCTGTGCAACTGTCATAGAAGTGAGAGGTTTATCTAGCTAAAACCAGGTTTAATCCACCACTTTCTACATACCGAAACGCCTCTACCAACTCAGGAATATGATCGTTGTTTTGCATTCGTTTGATGTGTTTAGGCTTTGATTTTGCCATTTGGTAAGGGACTTTTCGTTTTACATTTTCGTTTGAGTTCGGTATTTATGTTATTTTACCTTTTATGTAATGTACCACTATTATTTTAATTTTGTGTAAAAAAGAACTTAAGCAAACTAAGTACTTTAAGCTGGTTTATTGTGTACTCAGTCACCGCCATGAATGATAGTCGCTGATCAACATTTAAAGGTCAAAACTGATTGAAAGAAAGAAATCGTATGCAATTCGAAAAACTGAAATGCATTAGTATAAGAAATTTCGGTTAACACGATTATTAATCACATTTAGCCAAATAAGCAGACTTTTTGTCTACGGATAACCACAATATTCCAAAATTTAACTGTTCTTTAACAATATTAGAATTAATCAAAATAGAAAAATGTATTGAAATTTCAATATCTAAAATGGATAAAAATTACGAATAATAAAAGAATAGTTCATTCCATCACCTTGAATGGAACGTTTGTATCATACGTCTGACAGAAAGTTTACGATGATGTCATAAAGAATTGAGAAATGATTAAAAAAAAAACATTATAATAAATAATCTTAAATAATACTACAAAGTTGTTCGTAAATTAATACTCTAGTTGGACTACTTTCAACGTAACGATCTGGATCTGTGGTTACGCGTAAATGTCATTTGTCAATCGGAGATATATACAGCAGTTCTTAAGTTACTTTGAAAGAGATAAAGACCTTATGGAATTGATTCCCATTAATAAATAACAATGTGATTCAATAAATCATGGTGGTATCTCCAATATGTCTGGTGTTTAAAGAACCATTGGTCATTAGGTACATTACTTAGAATAGGGACGGAAAAAATAAATCTTTGCATTGGAAGAGTTTTTCAATTGAAATAAAGATTCAAGAGAGAAAGAAAAAGGAAATAATTGATGGGTCAGGAATAGATATATTGAATAAAACAGAGATGTTATAAAGAAATAAAAGATAAAAATGATCTTTAATATGTCAGAAAAATTGAAAGTTTTCACGCAAATCGAGATGTTAACTTGGTTTTAAACTAAATAATCATACTTGTTGTGATAATATACGGTCAAACAGGAATGTAAAGGTCACCCTCGGGACCTGGGAAATTTGAACTTGTAAGAACAAAGGAAAATAACGGTGATCTGCATATCTGGTTCCGCTGTAGATAACATTACAGAAATGTTGGGTCCTCATCGCTCTTCAACGTCGTACTTGATTTGGTTTTATTAACGTTTTTGATTCGAGCGTCACTGATGAGTCTTTGTAGACCAAACGCGCGTCTGGTGCACAGAATTATAACCATTGTATTTTTAGTTGTTTTTTTACAACCGCTAGGTCGATACCACTGCTGGTGGATGTTTCCTCCTAATGGTATCACAAGCCCAGTAGTCATCACTTCTGTGTTGACATGACATATCATTGATATAGTCATAATTATAAATTAAGTATTTCAAAACTTTGAATTATTCGAAAAACTAAAGAATTTCTACCTGAGGACATGGTTACCTAAGATGTATTTGACAAAACCATTCGGAAAATTGGTTCCTCAATGCTCATCAACTTCATTTTTTTTTATTCAAGCGTCACTGATGAGTTTTTTTTATACAGCCACTCGGTCGATACCACTGCTGGTGGATGTTCCTCTCCCGATGGTATCACCAGCCCAGTTGTCAGAATATAATCTTACACAAAACGGTGTGGTTGTCAAACAACTTCCTACACAATGGATACCAAACCAATGAAATAACGTAATTTTCGTTTCGATGTTCAAACAAGGAAATTACCCATAATCCTTTAGATTGTCGATGAAAACAGAGTACCGTTAGAAACAACGCTTGAATATATAAGCGACACCACTGTTTTATTATTATCTGACCGATGCACAGAGGTAAACTAACATAAAAGAAATTTTGGTATAAATGCGTGTAAAATAAGAAGATGTGGTATGATTGCCAATGAGACAACTTTCCACCAGAAACCAAATGACATAGAAGTTAACAACTTAAGGTCACCGTAGGGCCTTCAACAATGAGCAAAACCCATACTCCATAGTCAGCTATATAAGGCCCGAAATGACAAATGTAAAACAATTCAAACAAGAATTGATATTTTCCGATGAATAAGTAATTCAAGTGTTTACGGACTCAAATAAATTATTAGATGTTCCTTTACAGATATCGTTGTACAACGAGCCTTAAAACGCCTGTTGAACGTCAGATGGCAATTTACATAGCACTAGAATGATGTACAAAACCCGGTCTTTTCATTTTTGACATGGGCCAATTCTTTCGTTTCATATAGATATTGCATGAGGTGCAAAAGTGACTACTCTTACAATATCCATGTACATATCTTTCTTTCCGTCATTACTTTTCGTAGAACGTAAGCAATTTAAATGACAAAACAAACAAATTTGAGGTGAGGGTCACGCTTTATATCATTTGGTCGTCGTGCATTTTCATTTATTTTTTTTTTAATTAATCTAGTCTGGTTTTAGAAGATATTACATCTGACAATCGAAACTCATCAAAATGTAACGATTGAGAGTATGACATGTTTGGTAAATATTCAGAGAGACGACTTTAAAATCATAGACCGTGAAAATATGGCTGCCTTTCATTGAAAGACACAGAAACATTCTATATGTCAACCGATTCGCAGTGGTGGCCGTAAAACTTAAGTCTATTTTAATCTTATTTGCTCATAACCCCATTGCCAAAAAATTGTTTTATCCTTCTATATTTTGCATACATCTGTTAAAAGTATGTTTTTCTTTCAAATACAGGTTGAAATACGTATGAAAAATTTGGCAATTTGCTATGTTATCACACATTTGATAACCAGGTGAAGAGTGAGTTAATGTTTCAGCAATCAAAGCATCCTACAAATTGTCATTTTACAAGGGAAATTTAAACTAATCCTTTGCGTCATGGTGAGATAATGTAAGGGGGTATATACTAGAAGGATACAGAAGCGACAACAACAAAAAAATAAACATACTATATTTCAAAAGAAACACAGATTAAAAACACAACAAAATAGACCAGTGAACATTAAGATTATAACATAATGTTGACTGCTGTATCCCAATTTTTGACTTTTTTACCTATTATGTCTGGGTTTTTTTTTTTTTGCTGAGACATTGTTGTCAATATAATAGAATTCTGTGCAACTGTCATAGAAGTGAGAGGTTTATCTAGCTAAAAACCAGGTTTAATCCACCACTTTCTACATACCGAAACGCCTCTACCAACTCAGGAATATGATCGTTGTTTTGCATTCGTTTGATGTGTTTAGGCTTTGATTTTGCCATTTGGTAAGGGACTTTCCGTTTTACATTTTCGTTTGAGTTCGGTATTTATGTTATTTTACCTTTTATGTAATGTACCACTATTATTTTAATTTTTGTGTAAAAAAAAGAACTTAAGCAAACTAAGTACTTTAAGCTGGTTTATTGTGTACTCAGTCACCGCCATGAATGATAGTCGCTGATCAACATTTAAAGGTCAAAACTGATTGAAAGAAAGAAATCGTATGCAATTCGAAAAACTGAAATGCATTAGTATAAGAAATTTCGGTTAACACGATTATTAATCACATTTAGCCAAATAAGCAGACTTCTTGTCTACGGATAACCACAATATTCCAAAATTTAACTGTTCTTTAACAATATTAGAATTAATCAAAATAGAAAAATGTATTGAAATTTCAATATCTAAAATGGATAAAAATTACGAATAATAAAAGAATAGTTCATTCCGTCACCATGAATGGAACGTTTGTATCATACGTCTGAAAGAAAGTTTACGATGATGTCATAAAGAATTGAGAAATGATTAAAAAAAACATTATAATAAATAATCTTAAATAATACTACAAAGTTGTTCGTAAATTAATACTCTAGTTGGACTACTTTCAACGTAACGATCTGGATCTGTGGTTACGCGTAAATGTCATTTGTCAATCGGAGATATATACAGCAGTTCTTAAGTTACTTTGAAAGAGATAAAGACCTTATGGAATTGATTCCCATTAATAAATAACAATGTGATTCAATAAATCATGGTGGTATCTCCAATATGTCTGGTGTTTAAAGAACCATTGGTCATTAGGTACATTACTTTAGAATAGGGACGGAAAAATAAATCTTTGCATTGGAAGAGTTTTTCAATTGAAATAAAGATTCAAGAGAGAAAGAAAAGGAAATAATTGATGGGTCAGGAATAGATATATTGAATAAAACAGAGATGTTATAAAGAAATAAAAAGATAAAAATGATCTTTAATATGTCAGAAAAATTGAAAGTTTTCACGCAAATCGAGATGTTAACTTGGTTTTAAACTAAATAATCATACTTGTTGTGATAATATACGGTCAAACAGGAATGTAAAGGTCACCCTCGGGACCTGGGAAATTTGAACTTGTAAGAACAAAGGAAAATAACGGTGATCTGCATATCTGGTTCCGCTGTAGATAACATTACAGAAATGTTGGGTCCTCATCGCTCTTCAACGTCGTACTTGATTTGGTTTTATTAACGTTTTTGATTCGAGCGTCACTGATGAGTCTTTTGTAGACCAAACGCGCGTCTGGTGCACAGAATTATAACCATTGTATTTTTTAGTTGTTTTTTTTTTACAACCGCTAGGTCGATACCACTGCTGGTGGATGTTTCCTCCCTAATGGTATCACAAGCCCAGTAGTCATCACTTCTGTGTTGACATGACATATCATTGATATAGTCATAATTATAAATTAAGTATTTCAAAACTTTGAATTATTCGAAAAACTAAAGAATTTCTACCTGAGGACATGGTTACCTAAGATGTATTTGACAAAACCATTCGGAAAATTGGTTCCTCAATGCTCATCAACTTCATTTTTTTTTATTCAAGCGTCACTGATGAGTTTTTTTTTATACAGCCACTCGGTCGATACCACTGCTGGTGGATGTTCCCTCTCCCGATGGTATCACCAGCCCAGTTGTCAGAATATAATCTTACACAAAAACGGTGTGGTTGTCAAACAACTTCCTACACAATGGATACCAAACCAATGAAATAACGTAATTTTCGTTTCGATGTTCGAACAAGGAAATTACCCATAATCCTTTAGATTGTCGATGAAAAACAGAGTACCGTTAGAAACAACGCTTGAGACCATCACGATCTTAGGATTCTAAATCGGCGAATTGTCAAAAAATAACATCTAGTATCGCTAACCAAATACTTGAGACCGTCGTTTAAGAATAGAGTACCCCTAAAGTACGCTTGAGACCGTCGATGAAGAACAGAGTACCCCTAAAGTACGCTTGATACCTTCGATGATGAAGAACAGAGTCAGCCTAAAGTACGCTTGAGACCGTCGATAAAAGAACAAAATACTTCTAATGTACGCATGAGACCGTCGATGAAGAACAGAGTACCCCTAAAACACGTTTGAGACCGTCACCATTTTTAGATTCTGAATTTAGGCAACAGTAGTTTACCAATGTTAAAATTCATATATCGATTAAAAAGTTACAAATCAAGTCAACTAACAAAAACTGATGGAATAGCATGAATTACAAAAGGAACGAAACCAGCTGTGTCGACAGAGTAACGGCAAATTACCGATGAATAACAGAGTATCGCTAAAGTAAATACCTGAGACCGTCTACCTATAAGGTTTGAATTGCTTAGTCCATTGTCGAAGATCCTTCAACAACAATCAAGTAGAAGCACAGCATTTTTGCAATTGATATATTGGTTTCTATCATATCAGATAGTTTGTAATTTTCTTTCTTTTCAAATCATTACCCTCACAAGATAAGTATAAACTTTAGTTTATATCCAAGTAACTGTATTCAATTTTAACAAAACATATTAACAAAGATTTATAAAATTACCGTTAAACGAATAAAATGATGGAAATAACGCTTGGAATTATTGATGAAAATACTGAATCAACATTATTACAAGCTGAAGACGGAAACAGTGTAGGAAGAATTGTCGACTTATTGGAAAACAAACCGGAATATTTCACAGTAGCCAATATGGATTTTTGAAATAAAAGACATACTTGTTGGAACTAATCTTCTTTTTACTTATTTCATTGTTGTTTACAAGTTGGGTACGACTCTAATACATAATGGGTATTTTTTTCAAAGAGTATATCTAGACATTTACTGCTGTCCTCTTGGCGTTTACTGTACGTCACCCACATAACAGTTTTACAATGAAACACGAGTAAAATGATAAATATAATTCCATTGTCTGTTGTAATAAGATAGTGTTCAAAATTCAAAGGAATGATCTAAGAGTGTAAATTAAGTTGAGACAAACACATGTTGGGGTGAAAGAAAAACGACAAAGACAAAAATAATATCTGTTAATACCATATCATTCAGAGATATATAAAAAAGGGAAAAATATTCGTCATAATATGGTAATTGTTTCGTCTAAAAACAGAACAAATATGATATTCGAATATCAATAATAGACGATGAATACATATCAAGGAAATATCAACATGACGGTTACAACATTTGGGGCATGATATGCTAACCCTTTGGAACACCTGAGATCAGCCCCAGTTTTTGATGTGGTTCGTGTTGCTCAGTTGCCAATGCAGTGTTTTGTGGAATTGTATTTATTTTCGTCGCTTTTCGTTTTTTCCCCATGGCGTTGTCAATTTCTCTTTGATTCGTGAATTTTTGAATGTACCCTTTGGTATTCCTAGCCTGTTTTTTTTTTTTAAAGTTTAAAAAAATTATTCCATATTTATATTATTTTATTAGATTTTTCTATATGAATTGGAGTTTGAATAAAACAGAATATTCGCCTGAGGTAAAAGTATATTCACCGCGCAAAACGTTGCGTGCCTTTACTTGTATAATTGTGGTAAAAAGTAAAATAACAAAAATAAAGAACTACAAGGAAAATTCAAATCGGAAAGTCTCTTATAAAATGGAAAAATCAAAAGCTCAAACACATCAAACGAATTGAAAACAACTGTCATATTCCTGACTTGGAACAGGCATGTCCTTATGTAGAAAATGGTGGATTAAACCTGGTGTTATAGCTAGCTAAACCTCTCACTTGTATGACAGTCGCATACAATTCCATTATATTGACAACAACGTGTGAACAAAACAAACAGACCAAAAGTGGTCTAAACAGTAAAGGTTAATAATTTACAAAGACAAATAAAACAACACTTTAACACGTAATTAAGATGACAAACAACGTCAGTACCTAGAATCTATACATCAAGACCATCATGTATTATTTGTGAAGTTGATACGGAATATTTATCAACAAGGTCTTGGTATCTTCCGATGATTTTTTTTAGAAAAAGGACGAGACGTTCTTTGACATAACCCTTGTACATCAACTTTCTGCTCAGACACTTGTGACGTTTTATAAAGTCTGGGTAACAGCTTCAAGCTCTTGAATACCGAATGAGTTGAGAAATGTATATCCCATATGCAGGTGAAGTTGGTATATTGCTACTACAGTTGAGGAAATTAATAATTTCAAAATTAAAAACGTCTCGTTTGTCATAGATTCTGGTACTGTGATGACCGTTAATGTCAAATTCGAGGTATAAGTCTAAAATGAGGCGAAGGAAGCCGTGTCTGTTGTTTCTTTAATTTCTAGTTCTGGAGGATATATTAATGGAACCCAATCAGAAAAGTTTGGATTGTTAATGGAAAGAACATCATCAATATATCTGAATTTGAAATTAAATGATCTGGCTTCTTTGATCTTCTTGTTCTTGACAAGTGTCTGAAGGAACTCCGACTCGTATGAAAATAAAAAGAGGTCGGAAAGGAGTGGCGCACAGTTCGTTCCCATATGAATGCCGACAATTTGTTGAAAAAGTCTACCTCCAAATTCAACAAATATGTTGTCAATAAGAAACTCCAGCACACTGGTCACTTGTTCCTCTGTGTAGCATGTTTTACCTTTTTGTTCACTATTAACAAAACATGCCGTATGGTATCCCAAAGTAATAAATTTATAGCGTATGCTACCATTTTTATATTGAAAAGCATTGTGGATTATTTCTTTTAGACGAATTTTCAATTTCACATAGGGAATAGTGGTAAACAGGGTTGAAAAATCAAAAGTTTTGATAGAATTAATTTCAGAGAAAGTTCGAGATTTAAAATTATCCAGAAGTTCTTTAGAGTTTTTTAGAATCCACATATGGTTAATACCACTACGCGAGTAAACAGTTTCACAGTATTTCTGAAGACCCACTTTCACTGCGGACAGAATTTTGTCAATCTCATGGACAATTCCTTTGTAGAACATGCATATGAGCCGGCAATATACCGTTGTTTGTACGGAATTTTGTAAAGCTTAGGTATCCAATACAAACAAGGTAACTCCTCAGATTTGCTGTTCAATGTAATGTTCATTGAAGCCATGAAGGACTTATGATTTGCCAAAATCTCATCTTTGTCAAATGATATGTTTTTGTATGTGGGATTACCTGAGTGCTCATTTATTCCTAATTCTTTTACAAGACACTCGTAGTAGTACGATTTACATACAAAGACAATATTATTTGAAGTTTTGTCCGCAGGAACAACAACATATTTATCGTGAAGAGATGATAGACATTTCACAGCTTCTTTGTCTCTGAAAACGGACTTTGGTTGATCATTCATACAGTTTTTCAACTTATAAATTCGACGATTTATCAGAGACCTGATTGCTTTAACCCATTCTGACAAAATGTAATATCGTTTGATGTACAATTGATTTTGGTAAATAAATGTAATTAAATACATTTTTTCTCACAGAATACGGAATAAAACAATTACTGTTTTTTGTTTCGGTAAATATCTGGTTTTATTGACTTTTGAAAAACTGATATTCAGTTTGGCCGTTTGCCTTAGTTAATATCAGTTTTTCAAAAGTCAATAAAATCACTTATTATATGATTATCTTCTTTGATAAAATGTTATATTCATCGCGGGAAAAATCACGAGAGGTTAATATAAGATTTGGAACAGCTAACGTGTACCTATTATATAAATAGTTTTACCTAGGCAGGCTTATACCGTCATGCACATTCTCATTTTTTTTTTTTCGTTGTTTTTTTTTTTTTAAATCTTATGAAAATTAACCAACTGTCAAAGCAGATAATATATTTAGTATGAAAGGGGCAGTTAAATATCTTGTGCAATTTAATACTAGAAATTGGAGATTGATAAAAAATTAATATAATAAAACAATTGTTGACTTTAGTATCAGTTGATACAATTATTTATCAACCCCATAGATAAGACATTCAACCTCGGCCGTTGGCCTCGGTGAATATAACATCTGTGGGGTTGATAAATCATTTTCTCTAATTCTTACTCGATTTATCCTTCTCCTGACCTGATGATTATTTTTATTTAATCAACGTGTGGTTCGTTTCATCTCAGTTCTTCATTGGTCTAAATTCGATTATGACGTCTTTATAAAAAAGAAGATGTGGTATGATTGCCAATGAGACAACTGTCCACAAGAGACCAAAATGACATAGAAATTAACAACTATAGGTCACCGTACGGCCTTCAACAATGAGCAAAGCCCATACCGCATAGTCAGCTATAAAAGGCCCCGAAATGACAATGTAAAACAATTCAAACGAGAAAACTAACGGCCTTATTTATGTACAAAAATGAACGAAAACAAATATGTAACACATAAACAAACGACAACCACTAAACTACAGGCTCCTGACTTGGGACAGGCACATACATACATAATGTGGCGGGGTTAAACATGTTAGCGGGATCCCAACCTCCCCTAACCTGGGACAGTGATATAACAGTACAACATAAGAACGAACTATAAAAATCAGTTGAAAAAGGCTTAACTCATCAGATGGACAAAAATACAAGTGGACGTGGCAGGGTACTTGTACATCCAAACAACAAAAAGACACTAGGAACAGATCTGAGAGTACTCGCAGTTATCTGACACTAGTTCAAAGCCACTAACAACTGATAAAAAAATCATGCATCTAAGACTAAATTATCAATCCGTACACATCCAACATCTAATGGATTTAGTGTAAAGACGTCATAAACAGTCAGAGAAAAACATGACCTTGTGCAATGCCAAGATACAGGTATCGACAGATTGTAGATCCATGAATGTGTATATGTATAAAACATACTAGTAATATTTGTTGCTTTCCTCTGAAATTCCTATTGTGACGTCATGAAAAAGGCAACCATGCCTGATGACGTCACGTAGAAAGAACACATCCTTTTGCAGGTCGTTCGAAAAGAAGCATTAAGATTGTCTGCATATCGTCTAAAAATCATTACAGAAACAGATTCCACCTCCAAATCTCGTGAAATACGATATTTATCCACTCTCGACAGTTAAATTTTAAATATTTAAAACGCTCGGCGAGCATTGCGTTTTAAATTTGAAAATTTAACTGTCTCGAGTGGATAAATATCGTATCACACTCGATGCAGTGGTAGAATCTATACGTATCAACCTCATCAAAAGTCGATAATTGTATTATATTTACCTCACCCAAAGACAGTAATTGTATAATATTAAAATAAAAATAACACTTAAGGTTCAACCTACGGTATCCAAGAACAAATCATGTCTACATGTCTTGCTCTTAAAGTCCAACAAACATCTCAATAGATTCGATACCAACAGATAATTTCTTGAAAGACAATAAATATTAAGATATAGACAATAAATATACAATATATGTACATTGCCGGAAAATATAAAATTTATTTGTATGAGCTTAGAAACAGGACGAAAAGCGAGGCTCGCCGAGCTTTCTCCTGTTTCGCAGCGTTACAAATAGATTTTATATTTTCCGACAATGTACATATATTGTTTTTATCCTGAAATTTACACCCAACACTTGAAACTTTAGTTGTTAAAATCTAAATCATTGTCTCTAATTTTTCAAAGAAATCGACATAGTTTAAACGCGGACCGCGAAGAGGACCCCAAAATGAACTGGTACGCAAAAAGAAATATCCACATTACCGCTTGCTCAACATGGAAGAGGGGTAACAGGAGACTTTATTCGTACAAGTACAAATAAAGCAAAAATTTATTTGTGTACCTGTTATTTGTACAATAGTTGGCTGATTGCAGGATAAATACTAAGATATAGACAATAAATATTAAGTCTTTATTTATTATGTTTGGTCCTTTGGTCGTTTTTCGGTTTTTGCCATGGCATTGTCAGTTCGTTTTTCGGTTTTTGACATGGCATTGTCAGTTCGTTTTTCGTTTTTCGGTTTTTGCCATGGCATTGTCAGTTCGTTTTCGACTTGTGGGTTTGACGATCCCTTTGGAATCTTCCGCCTCTCCTTTAGAATTATCTTAAACAAAATTCCAAAATGTCTTGTAAAATGTGTTTATTTTTCAAAGAATTCATATAATCTCTGTTATCTTATTTCATATAAGGAAAAATAAATGGCTTTAGGATAAATGTCTGCAATTTTTGTATAGGATGAATGTAAATTTGTCTATAGAAACATTTCTTAACGTCAAAGCATGTCATTAATAGAAATCTTGTACAATCAAATATTCCAACTTTATCCAATCAAACAGAGGATTGCCATAAAAGACTATGACCGAGGCTAAATATCGATTATTGGAAACATTTATTTTGAATTGACAAGGTCAATGATCTGGTCTGTCTAAAAGAAAAACATTCGATGTAAACAAAGATACAGAAAATAATTACATTATTATTTTTGTATAATTTAGTGAAATATGAGCTCTATCTTTTTGCGAATGTAGGGTCTTAATTGACGGTTGCAACAAAAGGATAATGAGGCAAATTGGTTTTTGTTTTCTGTTAACAACGATTCTGTCTGATGCTATTTACTTTAAACTTAAAGAATGATTGTTGAGAAGAAACTAGTAACCCGAGAAGACAAACTGTAGTGGGTGCGTCGATGATTGGAAAATAGACATTTGAAAGTTTACATAAACTTCTTTATACAGACTTGTAGACCCGTAACAGGTTAGAGAGCACTTTTTGAAATTGTAAGATAGTAATGCCCCAAGAGAAATGTTGTTTCCTAAAATAAAACTGTTGACGTCATTTCGGTAGTCTATTATAAAATTGCAGTAGGACATTAAAAACATTACCAAAGAAAAAACAGAGATTAGGAAACAAAGTTTCATAAAAACCTAACTGATAAATATGTTTTTTTTAGCAAAACTCATACCGTAAATAATAAGTTGTAAAAGGTCTCGCCATGACATAATTGGAAACATTTCAAACGAGAAAACAAGCAAAATAAAATTGAGAATGGAAATGGGGAATGTGTCAAAGAGACAACAACCCGACCACAGAACAGACAACAACAGAAGGTCACCAATAGGTCTTCAATGCAGCGAGAAATTCCCGCACCCGGAGGCGTCCTTCAACTGGCCCCTAAACAAATATATATACTAGTTCAGTGATAATGGACGTCATACTAAACTCCAAATTATACACAAGAAACTAAAAGTAAAAATAATACAAGACTAACAAAGGCCAGAGGCTCCTGACTTGGGACAGGCGCAAAAATGCGGCGGGGTTAAACATGTTTATGAGATCTCAACCCTCCCCCTATACCTCTAGCCAATGTAGAAAAGTAAACGCATAACAATACGCATTAAAAGTCAGTTAAAGAGAAGTCCGAGTCCGATGTCAGAAGATGTAACAAAAGAAAATAAACAAAATGACAATAATACATAAATAACAACAGACTACTAGCAGTTAACTGACATGCCAGCTCCAGACCTCAATTAAACTGATTGAAAGATTATGTCTTCATCATATGAATATCAGGCACAATCCCTCCCGTTAGGGTTTAGTATCATACCATCATAAAATATATGAGAAGAGCATAACCCGTGTCATGCCAACAACTGGTTTTAAATAAATGTGTTTAGTTCCGATGCAAAGACCCTATAAGTGAGTCAATATTAAAGCCAAAATATGCAATCTTTAATGACCTGACAACAGTATCGTAACTATATCCCTTCTTAATAAGTCTATTTATTTTTGTGCTTTATAAAGAATATTACCATAAAAGATTGGATGTGAAATACCTGAACGTATAAGAAGTCTGCATGTTGAGCTATATTTACGAATGATGTCCTTGTACCGATGATAAAATTTAGTAAATGTTTTGACTAGTTTGTGATATCGAAAACCCTGGTGTAATAGTTTTTCAGTAATACATAAATTTCTTTCATTAAAATCTAAAACGTTGTTACATACACGAGCGAATCGTACAAGTTGAGATATATAAACACCGTAAGATGGTGACAAGGAACGTCACCATCTAAAATGGATAATTAACTATAGGAAATGAAAATCATCTCTTTTATCATAAATTTTGTATTAAGCTTTCCGTTAATGATATAGATATCAAGATCGAGGAAAGGGCAGTGTTCATTGTTAGTATTAGCTTTATTTAAAGTAAGTTCAACAGGATAAATTTCTTTAGTATACATACTGAAGTCGTCATTATTGAGAGCCAATATATCATCCAAATATCTAAAAGTATTATTAAATTTTTGTATCAGATGTTGTTTCGATGGGTCTTTGCTGATTTTAGTCATAAATTGTAACTCATACCAATACAAAACAGGTCCGCAATAAGTGGTGCACAGTTAGCCCCATTGGAATTCCGATAACCTGACGATATACGGAATCTCCAAAGCGAACAAAAATATTATCTAGTAAAAATTCAAGGGCAGATATAGTATCAAAGCATGTCCAATTGACATAGTTCTTTTGTTTATTGCTACTAAAAAATGACCTAAAAGAGTTAGAACATATGTATTCACATTCTGACTTTTAAATGCCCATTTAATTACATGTAGGTGTGTGATTTTTTCTTAATGAGAATGTGAGGCAATGTGGTATACAGGGTAGAAAAATCAAAACTTTGAACAGATTCAAAATCACCAATATAAGCATGCAATTTATCAAGTACTTCCAACGAGTTTTTGACACTCCAAAAGTAATTAATTCCACTATTTTCAAAGGCCTTATTTGAACAATTTATTATCAGGTTTTTGATTGTACCAAGTTTGTTTATATCGGGACTCATTGTACAATGCATGTTAACTGAATACCTGTTTACTATCTTTATATTTCAGGATGAGACTTGCTAAAAAAATAAAAAGATAACAGGAATTCTAAACATTTCAGAAATTACAGCAGACAATATCAAAAACTAACATTCGCCACTTCCAAACAAAACCCCCAAGACCCACAAACCAAGTCAAACAAGGTTTAGCTTTAAGTAAACAAAAGTAATCTTTGGCGATACTTTGATTTTCTTGTCTATTTGCTAGGTTCTTTGGTGCTTCGTGCCGAACTGATGAGTCTAGCTCTTTTCAACTGATTTTTACAGTTGTTTTTTTTTCTTGAGTTGTACTGTTTAGTGACTGACCCAGGAAAAGGGATTGATTGCTAGTAGTAACATCAATAAACTACTAAACTATGACATATTATCACTCAATATCGTTTAAATTGAAGTGTCTATTCAATTCGGTTATGATACTACTTTTGGCAAGGTGTGATGAATTTACCTCTTCATTAAAGGTTTTCCAACGACTGGTCCGATGAATAACAACAATAAAGTCTCTTTTGCTCTTGTATTTTGACATTACCCTGTGTTTCGTGATTTTGACATTACCCTGTGTTTCGTGTACATATTCCTTATTTTCCTATCAAATGTCTCATTTAGTCGAGATTACCTCTGTATCACACATTGAAGATTGAATTAATTTTTCGATACTTTGTACGGATAAGAAATTATAAAATTTTCAAATTACATTTGTTGTGTGTTTAGAGCTTACATTATGCCTTTCCTTTTATGTACTAAGATTGTATTTTTAAAATTTCAACTTACGTTTTGTGGTATTTTTTTCAAGTACTCGTCAATGAGAAATGTTGAGATGATGATGTTGACGTCACTTAAGTGTTTTAATCAACGTTTAACTCTAGTTGTAGGCTGGCTCGTGGGAACACTTTTCAAAGAATTAAATATATGTAGTATGTTGTAATTTGACAGGAAACTCCTTTTCATTATTTAAAATGCTATAAAAAAAATCATTTAAAAACTTCAAATAGCTTCCATTTCATTAATATTTATAATAATTTCGAATAAGCATTTCATTTACTTTCGTTTTAATGAAATTAAATGTTTGATTAATAATTAGTGCTTCAATTTCATCACTTTAATTCAACATGCAGACATTACAAACAAATCTGATCTCAAAACTAGCTGTTTTTCGTTGGGAAAGACTAGAAAAAAGATGATAATATTTGATAGACTTTCCGTAACTTCTCCCCTTTCGGTTTTTGGTGAGTTTATTTGTTGTAAAATTAAAGAGTGTTCTGTATAGTATTTTGACCTGTTTTTCCAGTCGGCCATGGTGGTGCCCGCTATACTAATGATTGTTACTGTTTCCTTGGATCTCCTTACCTGTCTAATGAAGTGTACCAGCTGAATACTAATTTAATGAAAAGAACATCAAAAAGGCTGCCTATGGTAATAGATAGAAAACCTGGTGCAGAAGAAGCTGTTTTAAGACACCAGTGAGACTAGTCATATGTTCTGTTAGTTTACCGATTGTGTCTTATTCCCTATTATGTTACTTTTTACTGAATCTGGATTTACATTGGCAAAGGAAGCATGATAGCAGGAGACGTATTCATTGTACCCGGTCTCAATTCGAGAACCTGTTTTTTGTTGTTGTTTTTTTTACATCGATATACTACTATTGCCTCTTATTTAAAAAGAAAATCGAAGTCCAGAGCACAGCACACGAACAAAAAGAATTAAAAATCTACTTAGAGGATGACCATTTGATTTTACTTTGGTTCTTTAACATGACCATTCTTTCATGTACATATTCCTCAAATGTTTCATTTATTCGAGCTACATGTACCTCTGTATCATACATTTTAAATTGAATCGAACTTACAATTCTTCGTATGGATTAGAAACTGTACACTTTTCACATTACTTTTGTTGTGATTTCAGGGAATACAAATTAATTTGTACTTTTCCTTTTATGTACTAAGACTGCATTTTTTTCTGTTCACTTCGTTTCTGCTTTTCCAAGTATTCATCAATGAAAAATATTGAGATGATGATGTTGACGTCACTTAGGTGTTTTAATCAACGTTTAACTCTAGTTGTAGGCTGGCAAGTGGGAACACTTTTCAAAAAATTAGATATATAAAGCATCATCATTATTTTTAAACTGCTGTGAAAAAATATTCATTTAAATCTAAAAATGTATCCAATACAAAACTTTAATAACATCCATTTTTATTAATATTTGTCATTCTAATTTCAAATAAACATGTCATTTATTTTCATTTTAATAAAAACTTAAGGTTTAATGTAGAATTAAAACAAACAAAGCCGACCCCTGAAACTAACATACGTATTTCGATGGGAAAGAACTGAAAAAAGATGGAAAAATTTGATCGACTTCTTGCCGTCTCGTAACTACTCCCCCTTCAGATTTTTGGGTGAGTTTATTTGTTGCAAAATTAAGAGTTTTGTGTGTAGTGTTTGATCTGTTTTTTTTCCTGTTTGCCATGGTTATGTCCGTCATACCTCGACCTATAACTGTTACTGTCTTCTAACCTTTTTTTTTTATGAAGTTTACCAGCTGAAGACAAAATTTAATTACACGAACATCATGGAGACTGCGTAAGTTAATAGATAGGACACCTGGGGATTATTCATCTGGTGTGTTAGTGTACTGATAGTGTCTTTTCCCCTATTATGAAACTTTTACTTAGTCTGGATTTGAATGGCAGATGAAGCATGAAAAGCAGAACACTGATGACGCATCTCTTTTTTTTTATGACCATAAAACAAAGTTACCCAGGTTAAGGGAGGGTTGAGCGCTCACAAACATGTTTAACCCCGCCACATTCTTTATGTGCCTATCCCAAGTCAGAAGCCTGTAGTTCAGTGGTTGTCGTTGGTTCATGTCTGTCATATTTGTTTTTCGTAAATTATTTTTTTATAAATTAGGCCGTTAGTTTTCTCAGTTGAATTGTTTCATATTTTTCATGTCGGGGTCTTTTTTAGCCGACCATACGGTATGGGTTTTTCTCATTGTTGAAGGCCGTACGGTTCCCTATAATTGCTTACATCCACTTCATTTGAACTTTGGTGGATAGTTGTCTCATTGGCAATCATACCACGTCTCCTTATTTTTATATTGCTGATAAACAGATAAACAAAAAAAACACGTTGTTAATGAATATAAAACAACGTTACTGATGTATATATAAACAAGAAGAGTCCTGTATAACGAAAAAACAAAATAATGAGCAAAACCTATACCGCATATCAAGCTATAAAAGGACCCGACATGACAAATGTGAAAGAGTTTAAACAAGGAAAAAGGAAATCAACGGCCTGATTTGTGTACAATAAACTAAAAACAAAGATGATATACAGCAAACGACAACCACCAAATTTACAGGCTCCTGACTTGGAACAGGCATATACAGAATATGGCAAGATTAAACATGTTTGAGGGCGCCTAACGCTCCACCATACCTAGGACAGTGGTGTCACAGCACGACACAAATACAAACTATAAAAATCAGTTGAAATGGGCTTGACTCAACTAACAAACACACTAAAGACACATAGTACTGACCTGAGAGTACTCGCAGATACTGGATGATTTTAAAACCAATTAAGAAGTACGAGCAAAGACTGGTCGGCTCGGAGTCAAAATAATGTGTTCGGGTAAAGTGACATGTCTTCCTGCGGACTGTTACCTTGGGTATTAGCACGTTAAAAATCCGGCTTAGCGTGTCGGTCTGTGCGGTCTAGTACAAAGCAGGGTTAATATTCATATTACATTAACATGTTCTCGTAGTGAATATGCATATCAATAAGCCGCAGGACATTAAAAGAGGAACGAAAGATACAAGAGGGACAGTCAAACTCATAGATTGAAAATAAACTGACAACGCCATGGCTAAAAATAAAAAGACAAACAGACAAATAATAGTACAGAAGACACAACATAGAAAACTAAAGACTAAGCAACACTAACCCAACCAAAAACTGGGGTTGATCTCAGGTGCTCCGGAAGGGTAAGCAGATCCTGCTCCATATGTGGCACCCGTCGTGTTGCTTATGTTATTACAAATCCGGTATATAGTCTAATTCGGTAGGTCACATTCGTGAAAAGGGAAGGGTATTGTAGTTACGACATAAGGAACATATCCGATATCGTCTGTGAAACGGTTATTCCATAACGGTCAACCAACTCGTGATGGCGTCCGTAAAATTTAAGAAGGATGATTTCAACTTCACCTTTTGGAACTCTTGTTTTAATAGCTTCCTTGTGAGCAGCAATCCTCTATCAAGGAAATCATGATAGGAAATACAAGCTCGTATTAATTGGGAGATATATCGTATCAATTGGGAGATATATAAAACTAACAGCTATGCAGGCGCTGCTGGAATGTTAAGCAGCCATCCATCATCAAAAACCAATAACAGCTTATAACAAATCGTACCGATGATATATACAATACAAAACATAAATCAGTTTACATGCAATAGATTAAAATTTTAAAAAAGTTAAATCCAGTCTGACTTGTACTGCGTTAGCAGGACAGTAGTTTTGAGTAAAAAAATACAGCTGGCAGGATGAGAAACTTGGCAAAAAAGGCAGGATGACAATTTATTTAGAAAAGTCAGGATAAACTAATAAAAAGGCAGGACCGAATAGAGTGAAAAATAAAAGGCAGGACAGAGATTACAACTAAAAAAAATGCAGGACAAAATTTTCATCGTAGCCCCCACCCCTCCCCATAAAAATCAAATGGTAGCTCCTTAGCAGTATGTATATGTGAATCTGTGAAAAAGTTTTACCTTACATTGATTTTGTTGATTTTGATCATTTTAAATTGGTTTGATATTTATCATGTGATGGAAACGCTACAAAAATCTTTACATTTTATAACATATTCTTATCCGATTCATGAGGGTGTGAATGGGGGTTTACAAAATAGAGAATAATGGGCAAAAAATATAAAGAATACAGAAAAATGGAACAAAAAAAAAATAAAGAATAGAGAATAATGAGGTTCTAAAATATAATGAATAGAGAATAATGGGCTAAAAATATAAAACATAGAGAAAAACGGCCTAAAAATTAAAGAATACAGAAATAAAGGACCCCCATCTAGACCCTCATTCATGCTTGCTGTCTGCCAAATTTAAACGGACATCATATTTATAGAAAAGAAGAGGTTCCGATTTTGATTTAATAATGGAGCCTATCTCATTTTAATGTGAAGTTGTACATTCTATATATTTATCTCGACTTAAATGTATGGCTCATATTTAACCACGCTTAAATCAGGCGTACACAACTGGTGGCAAAACCGTATGTTGGAATATCATTTCAAAATTTTAGTGCTACAAGAACTGAATTATGATTATTGAAAATGTAGTCAAAAATTTAGATATTGAAGAATATACAATTTTGATATGTTGATTTTGAAATATGAAAAAATAAATAAAATTAATGCATAATCAAACAAATAAACAAAGTTCATTATTTTGAAACTGACCATTCAAGAAGGTCTGGATGGGAGTCCTTCATTTTAGTATTCTTTTATTTTTTTGGACCACTTTGCTCTATATTCTTTTCTTTTTTTTTTTGGCTCATTATTCTCTATACGATATATTTTATCACCATATTATTCTCTATTCTTTATTTGTTTTACCTATTTTTCTCTATTCTTTATTTGTGTGGCCCTTTATTCTATATTGTTTGTCCATTATTCTCTATTCTGTAACCCCATCACGACCCACATTCAATAATGTTCTCTCAGAAACTGAATAGCATAAAATAGAGTGCATTTCTGAGTTTACTTATACTCAATTCATTTCCTTTCAAAGACATACAATATAGATATTCAGACGGACGATTGATCCGTCATATTTCAATGCAATCGCCTCTCTTTAATAATTACAGTCTTTATGATATCAAAGTCGCCTCTGTCCCAAATTAAAATAGCATCACGTCATTGGTTGAATCTACATTGTTAAGTCCATTGTTATCCAATCACAACGTTTTCGTGTATGCTTTTGAAATATTACCCAGAATGCATTAGATTCTGAGAAAGTGAGTTTCTTGTTAATGGATGGAATTGTTCTGTAGATTTGCGTAAGAAAATTCTATTTTCTCCCTTCAAATTCTTAGACTAGTTTGTTTCTCAAGTTTCTATTCTAAAAACGTGCACACGGGCCTATATTTTCAATATTTTTGATACGTTCGAAAAGGTCACTTTTTCATTTTGAATTCCATCTGCTAACATCCGTACGTGGTTAGCTTGGTGAATAGAAACTAATAATCTATGTTTGAAACAAATTTAATTATCAATAAATAATAATGTCTGCCATTGAAATTGCCTGAACACAGTCTAGCACATAAAACTGGTTTCATGTCAAATTGTCCAATTAGTCTGTTATTGAAACATCTGTGTTTTGGTAAGTTTTAATAAACGGTCAAGGAACCCTGATTTTGTGAAATTATCTATTTTTGTCCATATTGATGAATTATCGTCGTCAGAATTGTTCAGTAACGCACTGGGTCAACGGAAATGTAATGTCTGATGAAGGTGATCATATAACTTGTCTTCGGGCGCTTCCGACAACTAACGTGTCTTCTCGAATCAATTCGACACAACTTTTACATTAAACATTCACGTAATCTCCTAGATGAATTTGTAATTTTACTGATTATGATTTTTGCTCTTACATTTAACAAAGTACATGAGAGTTTGTATGCATTTTGCTTAACATCATAATTTATTAAACCTAAATTGAATGCAAAATAATTAATGTGTCGACAGTGAAATGACCCGAAATATAATCATTGGAATCGTAATATTTTTTTTTTACTTTCGAATATTAAATAAGAAGATGTGGCAATTGCCAATAAACCACCTATCCACTAGAGATCAAATGACGTGGATGAAAGCAACTATAGATCACCCTTTTGATTTGGAGTTGCCATATAGTAAATCCAGAGAAGTTCTCACGATTGCTAATCGAAGGTTGTTAAAAAGATTATGGTTTGAAATATTTAACAAAAACACACATAACTTCCCTTTTAAAGTAATTAATATCAATAATTTAATATATTTTCAATGGATTCGCTTGAAGATGATCCATATATAATCAAATCGTATTAAAATATCACGTTTATTTTGGAAAAACTCTATAGTACATCGAGTCCTAAATACTTGTAAAATTGAAAATGCCTTACGGAAGAACAATTCTATTGTTAGTTCATGTATATATATATATATATATATACATACGTAATTTCAACGTACATAACTGAATTCCGGAAGATGAATTTTATTGTTTGAGGATAAATATTAATTTAGCTATGTATCTGTTGTAAAAGTAAATCATTATTAAGACCTAGGAACGTTTTGTTTACATATCTCACATGAACTAAACTGGGACTTGGTTTCATCACGCAAATGACACAATTTATTGATAAAAATTAGAACATTGTGATTATATCGTTTCTTTTTGGTAAGGGAAAATTGCTGATGGTACCATTGTTTAAACTGGTGATAGCCGCCCATATTTGAATCTCCCCAACCCGTAAGTTCCGTATTGTCTAAGTGGTGTATAGGACCCAAACAAATAATATGACGTTCACAGATTGGAGATGGTTCCAAGAAGGGTAGCGAGATAGACTGTTACTATCAGATATCATTACACTTCACCTGTTAGTAACATGCTTGAAAATCATAAAGGAATGAAAGACACATAGTCGATTAGTAATTATGTATACGTTTAAGAACGACATCGTGAACATTGATACATCTTGTAAGATTACTATGCAGTATGGGTTTTGCTCAATGTTAAAGGCCGTACGGTGACCTATAGCTGTTAACTTCTATGTCATTTGGTCTCTGGTAGAGAGTTGTCTCATTTGCAATATCATGCCAAATCTTCTAATTTTTATATTGTACCAAATCACGCTCCTCCATCAATTACAACGAGAAATCATTCAGATACCCATCCGGCAAAACAAATGAACGGAAAGAATCGTTCTATCCTAGAACAATTAGACAGTGGAACATTTTTCCTAACTAAACTGTCTCTGCCCAAAGTCCTAAATATTTCAAGGCTCAGCTCCGTCACTAATGCAATACAGATTTGAATGATTAAACTTAATTGACACGTTTTTACTTGGACCTGCATACAACAACTGAAAATAGTTTTAAATGACTTTAATATTGATGATATTTACAATTTGAAATGCACGCTAGTCGTAGATGCTTACTTGAATATACACGGTATAACCACGTTCATATCATGAATATTCAAATATTTTGGTGAGTTTGCTATTAGCTTTTCATGGATCCGAAAATTTACTGGAGCAGAACATCCATGAATATAACGTTTTTCTACGGCGAATTTTCTTTGAAAAGTTTTATAACTCGCTAAAAAACTTTGAACATTTGTCACGCCGTGTCATACATATGTCTACCGTATTGATAGGCTTTTGCACAACGAACAGTACAAGAATGTACAACGAACGGTACTAAAGAAAGAAAACAAACCATAAAGAGAATGAATCGTACAGTGTCAAAATTCTGAGGTCAGTTTTCAAATAAATGTCTTCAAATAAAATTAAAACAACGGGTTTCTCATTCGTATTATGTATTTTAACAACAACAAAGCACAAAATACACGGTCGCATTTAGTGAAAGAGCCAACCAACTATGCTCTATTTGTAGTTTAATCAAGTTTGAGTTACACATAGTGTTTTTTCGCGATGTTTTGAAGTAATTCACAGACCTGTCTATTTAAAGTAGTCACATAGTGTTCATGTAATATAAATGATATACAATGCTGCCAGGAGCAGTAAACTTTGTTTCCATAAACATTGAATACTTAACTGAACAGTTAGTCAATTAGTCTTTGGTGTAAATATAAGAACGGTATATCTACCAACATTGCTTCGCGATGTAGCGATGAACGTCCGGAATCAACTGTACGGCGGTTATACCCGTGGTATAGAACCATTTAAACATGTAACAATAAACTGTTTTCAATATTTCTTTGTATTCTCACAATTGCACATTGGCTTATTTGTAACACCAACTTATAAGAAATTCAAGCATATTTAAGGTGACTCGACTGTTGCTCGAACTTTCTTTACTGTATAAGATTTATACACAGTGGCATGATAAATATCAATTATCCAGTCATCCAAGCGTCAGTTGTTTGTGCAATATGAAAACGTTTCCACTCATTCAATCGTGAAATGAAGATCGTTTTGTGAATGATCTTTGATATCTCAAATGCATCCATTAGAGCTATTTTCCTAACACTTGTAGTTTAAAGGTTTGGTTGGCTTGCTTGCTTTGTTTGACTTGTTTGTATAAACGTTTGCTCAATCTTAATTACAATGCTTAGGCAACATTTACACAATCAAGGCCAACCACACCTTTTAGTTACAAGCATTAGGAAATTAGCTCTAATGACGTTTAATTTATTAGTATGCTATGTAAATTTAGACCGAAACAGAAACTTTGCTTTTCTGGTGACGTGGGTTGGCTTAACTGTCCAAGATACATGTATATGTATTTAATGATGACGTGTCATAGGAAAGAATAAATTTTATCCTACATATAGATCAGGACAAATTATTTGAAAAATAGAATTGACTATATTAGCAATAAATACCATGTTTAAGGAATTTATTGATATATAACCTCAGACTTTCACTCACTAATTATGCATAAATAATCAATCCTTCTGGCTTCATAAATTTTGTTAGAGAGTCGGCTGAATTAAGACTTTATATAATGAAAATTAATTAATTTCCTTCCGTGAAAATGCATCGCATATACAATAGAAATGAATCGCTCTAGAAAGTCTAGTATCATGATTCGACAGTAAACATGAATCGCATAATGAAAACAGCATAGTGGAATTTGATTCAATATCAACAAGCTGAATAACAAAACCTGTTTTAAGTTAAACAGCATTAATAATTATGTTAAAAGGTACATTTTTCTGCAAATGAAACTTAACTGCTACTTTTAAATCTCTTGCACGCTCTGTTCGTGAACTATTCTTAATATTTATCTATTTGTGTATCAATTTTGCACCTGGCTGTAGGCGCGATGAAAACCCGTCCGCATCTCATACCTATATCATGAATTTATAAAACAGTACACATTATATATTATTTCTTATTTTTAATGTATACTAACAGGATTAAAGTAAAAAGTGTTATTTAAGCAGCAGAATCCATAATATTGATTACTGAATGCGATTCATTTTAACTATAGATGCGATGAATTATCAATGTAAGTGCAATCATTTTCTGATGTGGAATTTTGGAAGTGCGATGAATTTTCATTGTCGTTTTATATGATTATTCGACATACAACAACTGAAAATAGTTTTAAATGACTTTAATATTGATGATATTTACAATTTGAAATGCACGCTAGTCGTAGATGCTTACTTGAATATACACGGGTATAACCACGTTCATATCATGAATATTCAAATATTTTTGGTGAGTTGCTATTAGCTTTTCATGGATCCGAAAATTTACTGGAGCAGAACATCCATGAATATAACGTTTTTCTACGGCGAATTTTCTTTGAAAAGTTTTATAACTCGCTAAAAAACTTTGAACATTTGTCACGCCGTGTCATACATATGTCTACCGTATTGATAGGCTTTTGCACAACGAACAGTACAAGAATGTACAACGAACGGTACTAAAGAAAGAAAACAAACCATAAAGAGAATGAATCGTACAGTGTCAAAATTCTGAGGTCAGTTTTTCAAATAAATGTCTTCAAATAAAATTAAAACAACGGGTTTCTCATTCGTATTATGTATTTTAACAACAACAAAGCACAAAATACACGGTCGCATTTAGTGAAAGAGCCAACCAACTATGCTCTATTTGTAGTTTAATCAAGTTTGAGTTACACATAGTGTTTTTTCGCGATGTTTTGAAGTAATTCACAGACCTGTCTATTTAAAGTAGTCACATAGTGTTCATGTAATATAAATGATATACAATGCTGCCAGGAGCAGTAAACTTTGTTTCCATAAACATTGAATACTTAACTGAACAGTTAGTCAATTAGTCTTTGGTGTAAATATAAGAACGGTATATCTACCAACATTGCTTCGCGATGTAGCGATGAACGTCCGGAATCAACTGTACGGCGGTTATACCCGTGGTATAGAACCATTTAAACATGTAACAATAAACTGTTTTCAATATTTCTTTGTATTCTCACAATTGCACATTGGCTTATTTGTAACACCAACTTATAAGAAATTCAAGCATATTTAAGGTGACTCGACTGTTGCTCGAACTTTCTTTACTGTATAAGATTTATACACAGTGGCATGATAAATATCAATTATCCAGTCATCCAAGCGTCAGTTGTTTGTGCAATATGAAAACGTTTCCACTCATTCAATCGTGAAATGAAGATCGTTTTGTGAATGATCTTTGATATCTCAAATGCATCCATTAGAGCTATTTTCCTAACACTTGTAGTTTAAAGGTTTGGTTGGCTTGCTTGCTTTGTTTGACTTGTTTGTATAAACGTTTGCTCAATCTTAATTACAATGCTTAGGCAACATTTACACAATCAAGGCCAACCACACCTTTTAATTACAAGCATTAGGAAATTAGCTCTAATGACGTTTAATTTATTAGTATGCTATGTAAATTTAGACCGAAACAGAAACTTTGCTTTTCTGGTGACGTGGGTTGGCTTAACTGTCCAAGATACATGTATATGTATTTAATGATGACGTGTCATAGGAAAGAATAAATTTTATCCTACATATAGATCAGGACAAATTATTTGAAAAATAGAATTGACTATATTAGCAATAAATACCATGTTTAAGGAATTTATTGATATATAACCTCAGACTTTCACTCACTAATTATGCATATATAATCAATCCTTCTGGCTTCATAAATTTTGTTAGAGAGTCGGCTGAATTAAGACTTTATATAATGAAAATTAATTAATTTCCTTCCGTGAAAATGCATCGCATATACATTAGAAATGAATCGCTCTACAGTGAAAAAGAAAGTCTAGTATCATTATTCGACAGTAAACATGAATCGCATAATTAAAACAGCATAGTGGAATTTGATTCAATATCAACAAGCTGAATAACAAAACCTGTTTTAAGTTAAACATCATTAGTATATAAATTGTACCCAGTATATGTTTATTACATTCAAACATTTTCCATGCGCATACTCCTACAAGGTGACAGCATAGTCAACCATTTGACGGTGGTAACTTACGGAAAGAAGAAAAAGATGTCACACGCAAAATTATTACTCATGACAAGATCAATGAAATGTGTCACAATTATCATTATTTTGGTAAAGTTAAACTTCATAATTCATTTCAGAATAATCGCAAAACTAACAATATTCCCCGAGCGGATCGAAGTACGAAAATGTTTCGTATTTTGATTGTTTTTTTATGAGATCTCGTAATTTAATATTTTTACCGGGTTTTGGTTTATTTTAGGGGGCGATTAGCCTTAACATAAAGTGACTAACAATTGGATATAATTCCAATTTATATAATGAAGAATACACTGAAAGCGAAATGGCTAAAAATTATAATGTTTCACTGTTATTTTTTATCCTTTGTGATGACGATTAAAGATACACAAGTCATCTCTTAATTATCCTCAATCACCTTAGAAAAACACCGTCACAGAACAGTCTGCTACATTTGGCAGTTAAACATCAACTTTGCATGCTACTCTAGATAACTTGATCAGTTGCAATTTGCTTTGTTCGTGTTGTTCAATCTTTAGTTTCTCTGTGATGCTTTATGACTCTTCTTCGTTTTACTTTTAGCCCTGGTGTAGTTTGTTTTTTCTTCCAACTTTTGGTCTTAAATCGTTCCCTCGATATCTTTTTCTCCTCATTTAATGTCAGGACTTTACATTCCAAACAATGTAATCATATTATGCGAAATTATGATTAAAGAATAGGCATACGAAAGACTTAGTCTGTCTAACAATCATGCCGTGTAAATCAAAACAATGATACCAGGCGTATAATTTAGTACGACAGACGTGCTTTTAATGCACACAATACTATTTAGTGGCGCTCGAACCAATCCAGTTGGAAAACCTACTCAATTGCTGAAAAAATATGTTCTTTTCTTTCCGTAAATCAAAGTGAATAACATGTCCCAAGTCAGGAGTCTGTAATTCAGTTGTCTGTCAAATAGTTGTTTTTCGTAAAATTTTTTGTTATAAATTAGTCCGTTAGTTTTCTTATTTGAATTGTTACACATTGTTCGTGTCGGGTTTTTTTATAATAGCTTACTAAACGTCATTACGATATGGGTTTTTTCCTCATTGTTGAAGGCCGTACTGTGATTTATACCTGCTTATTTCCATAACAGTTAAACTCTGGTGGATAGTTGTCTTATTGGCAATCATATCATATCTCCTTATTTTGAGATGAAAAGAAGTGTTGATGTGTATCAGCTATCATGTACATAAATTGAAAATAAGGGGACGTTTGCAATCTCCTTTTACATGTATAGATCATTCGCATATATTTACGATGATTTGTACAATATTGTTACCATGTTTTCCGTATGATTCAAAGAAAATTAAACTCTATGAACCACGCCTTACAGGTTTGGAGGTTTTGTCTCATTTGCTACAGCGATTCGAGAACAGTACTAACGAAAGACAACGAACCAATGGGTCCCCATTTCCGACAAAATATAACAACACTTTCGGCCATTTGTTCTAAAAAAAGACAGTAGCACAATCCGAACAGGCGCAGGAATTAACCGTGAACAATACCCATTACTAGTATTACAAAAATACAGAGCGGAAGTGATCAGATGCGTCAAGCACCCAATGTGTTGCTCTTTTGACAAGGAAGTTTTTTTTATTATAAAATCATGTATTAAGTCCAATCCCGTTTGAGAACAGGAAAAGTTAAGGAAATGTGTCTCCGGTTTAAAGAATTAACATAAATCCATCATCATCATCATTACAAGTGAATTAATAGGGTCCTCTACAATAGTTATGTTGTACTTAATTTGAAAACGAGGAAACTTTTTTATTATACTAAATGTAGTAAATTTTTACACATTTCATCTTATATCTTCTTATTTTAAACAAAAATAACTTCTCGTCATGCTTACAAACTATATGGCTTAAGTTAAGGATGTTCACCACGTGTATTAAAAATACTGCTACTACTACCACTTCTACTTTTTCTAGTAGAATAAGATGGCTGTTACAAATTTCACCTCATACTTGAACAAGATATTCGGTTTTACTCTGGCTTCATTTCAACAGGTTTCAGTGTTACAGCAATTGAAACAGGTTTCACTGTTACAACAATTCTAACATGTTTCACTGTTAAAACAGTCCCAGCAGGTTTCACTGTTACAATAATTCCACCAGGTTTCACTGTTACAACAATCCCAGCAGGTTTCACTGTTACAAAAAGAAGAGGTTATGTACTGATTGTCCATTGGACATAATGATCCGTGTTTAATATGTAAGGAACGGCTTTTTATCAGGTAACCTTGTCGTTTGTATTACTTGTCTTAGTACATTGTCGTTTGGCCCCATTTGTGTGAACGTTCTGTATGGAAATCTACGGAAGACGGTTAGTGTAAGGGTGTAATTTTGTTTTTCAGTCGTTATAACGATTTAGCTTAGTCGTTATAACGAGTTTGCTAAGGCATTATAACAAGTTAGCTAAGTCGTTATAACGAGTTAGCTTAGTGGTTATAACGACTTTAAAACTTTAAAATAAAACTATACCATGACACTAACCGGCTTCCGCAGAAATCTCACACTGTTTTTTTTTCTAATTCAATGCCTTAGTATATAAGGAAAACCTCTGCACTCCTGATGAGCCTCGTTGGCCGAGTGGTCTTTAACGATCATCTACAGTGATCACTAGCTGAGGTTGTGAGTTCGGCCTTGGTCCTAATTGACTAGGATAGACAGTTATCTGTAGAAGTGGGTGGTTATCAATATTTATTCCTGAATTCAGGAATGTCACAAAAGTATGACTAGTTGTATCTAATATGCTGTCATATTTGTGTTTCGTTTATTGTTTTGTAGTTCTCGTTTGAATTATTTCACATTTTGTCTTGTCGGGGCCTTTTATAATTCATTATACTTTATGTGTTTTGTTCATCGCTGCTGACATTTGGACTCTGTGGTTAGTTGTCCTATTTGCAATCATACAATGTCTCCTTGTTTTTTTAGGTTTTTTTTTTTTTTTGTTTTGTATTACAAAGTATTATATATTGGGCCATATCACATGTATGTAGAGCCTAACATATTGTATTATTGTACTGAATATTGATGAATATTTTATGTTGACCACTTTTGGTGATTTGTGTCGTTTGATTACTGTCTTATTGACACATACCACACATCTCCATGTTTTTGCACCTTTGTATTCCGATTCTTAACTGATTTATACATTTCCCGAACCGTTGATTACATCTATAAATCAACGTGTAGTTCATTTGTCAAGATTCAATAGTATAACTTCAAAATTTTGTTTTTTTCCATTTATTACGATATTGTGACTTCAACCATAGGAGAACAAATCCTGATTGCGTAACATAGAAACGATTTTGCACACCATTGAGAAAGAAAAAGAAGGTTGTCCATATATCGTTTAAAAGAGAACAGAAATAGATTTCAATAAAGTACTCCACTCTCGGCAGTTAAATTGTTATTTATTTAAAACACTCAGCAAGCCTCGCGTGTTTTTGTTGTTGAAAATTTAACCGTTGCGAGAGGAAAAATTACGTATCACACTTAAAGCAGAGGTAGAATCCATATTTACCCATCTTTCACATTTCCTAATCAGGTTAGTTTGTTCAAGATAACCTTTCTAGTACATGTAAATAAAAATATTTACTTTAAAATATTTGAGGAAACTTATTTGTAAACATCTCATTACTGTTGTTGATGTTGACACTTCAAAGGAGGCTAACATAGTAAAAAAAAATATCTAAGGAGTTTGTAATCTTGGTTTAAGAAGTACGGTCATATTATGTATTTATTTATGCAGATCTGCTTCAGGCATGGATCCATGAGTTGATGTTTAGAAAAGGGCGGGGGGCGGTTGGCGCTCCTGAGAATAAGGAATTAGATTACCTTATTTTGACATAATATTGCTGATATTTTTTCTTTTCTTTTAACCGGGGACGGGATGCACCGGGTGCGCTCCCGCCTAAATCAACACCTGTGCTTCTAATTCCAGACAAACATTAGAGATAAAAGAAAACGTAGGGTATACATAAACTTAACAGCAACCCATAGACACACATAACCAAAATACATCTAGCAGTCTAGACGGCAACATGCAAGCTTCAGCAATAGACAGGGGTCTATTCAATATGTCAAGCTCTAAGTCGGCACCGATTCTTTAAAAGTTGTGAATAAATCAATAGAAAAGATCAAAGTTCTGCCATAAATCCCAAAAAAAAAAAATATATAATAAAATAAGCCTTGATATGACATAATTATGATACTGACTCTTATTTGGGACATGCACAAATGTGTCGAATAAAAGGTGAATATATATGATCTACCTTAGATTGGTACCTGACTGTTATTTGACAAGTTTAATATTTGTATATTCCGAAGACACAGATGTCGTAACATGTTTTTACTTATATATAAATCATTTTTTTTAAATGTCAATATGATAAATAGATCAACCGAGACCTTTGAAAATCTATTTTACGGTGTAAAAAGTACATATCAAATGTTGCCAACCAAGAATAATTTTATCTTAATACACTTGTGTCTTAATATAAACTTTATAATATCAGTTTTAAAATACAAAATAAATTATTCAGCAACATAAGTATGTATCTTATATTTGAGAATATATACATCCAGTTTTGGTATACATATTGTGATAATATAACCCTATAGTCACGATTTTAAAAGGTTTTCTTCTGATACAAACTCAAAATAAAATCAATTTACAACGTATAATGTATAAAGCGTCATAGTGTGGGTAAGTAAATATGAATTTAGTTTGGCTGTTTGAATTTTCTTTTTTTTTTTTAAGCTATAAGCATTGTGAAAAGCAAGAATATTTGGTTAAATAAACGTATCTCAATATTTTTTAATTGACATGTTTGAATATGAAAATATTGTTTAACTATAAATAAGAAGATGTGGTATGTATGTATATATATATATTGAAAGGAACAAAATATATAAAATTTCAAAATATTATAGTGTAATTTGTTTTCCTATATATGTATGTTATTAAAAGAAACTATTGAGAACTACAGTGGTTGCTATTTAAATCTATTCAATGTATAGCCTAGGAAGACCCGGAGAAATCGGTGACCGAGTAGTGTAAGTAGTTCATCTAGTGATCACTAGCCTATCAAATCTTAAGTGAGGAGTTCGAATTCCACTCATGGCGAGGTGTGTTCGACTCCGATCTTAATTTCCAAGAAATGCAAGTTTAGAAGGTCGATATCTCAATTCTGCTACTCCGGCTCCTCAATCAACAAAAACTGGCAGCCTCGATGTGATTATCAAGTATATAGGACAAACAGGGCATGTGAATGCATCAATGAGACAGCGACCCAACGTGGAAAAAAATACCGAAAGGACTTCAACAAAAGACTGGTGGCTATACAATAAGTAATGTTCTAAATCGTCTCAACTCTTGAAAAGTCGTGGATACATTTAACAGAAACAAATATCCAAACAACACCTCTGTTTTGTATTACATAAAGTTAAAAAAGTTGAGAAAAAAATGTGTCCGGGAACTCTCCTTTTACACTTGGGAACAATTACACTCGAAACTCTTAAAAAGTTTTAGAACCGCGTCTGCTAAATATTTGTTCTTCACAATTATGCAGTTCTGTTTGTTTTAAATAAAGGCTGGAATCATTGATTCATTATATTTATAAATGTACCTTCTGGAATTGTTAAAGTATATAAATGAGATTAAAATTAAAAAAAAAAAAAAAAAAATTCCGAATATTTACAATAATTGGCGACCCAATTATCACCAAGAAAATGTCTTAATCACATACATGATGTAGGTACAATGCTAGGGCGATCAGTCGAAACTATTTCATCAAGGACGGCGGCCATGAAAATAACATTTCTTTAGCTTTTTGTGACAGTTGTGATAATGTCCTCCACTGCGTATGTTGTGATGGTTCACCGACTAATAATTGAACGTAATAAAGGAATGACGTCTAAAAAAAAACTCCTGCGTATGAAAGTATGTTTGATTGACTTTGATATTATATAAATCTTACTTTACTTTATTCCAAAAAAATATGTCATCAGAACACATTAATGGATAAGTAAATGAGCCGTTTGACGTAGAGTTGCGACATCTTGAGAGCGTGAAATAAACACCTTTTGTCAGCACTATGTTGTATATACTATACATTTCTTAATAGGAAACAAACAACTTTATGAAGAGGTCACTGGCCGGTCATGTTGGTTTTGTATGCATAAATGTCACAATTCAAAATAGGACAAAAAATAACGATAGCATTTTTATCGCTTCTCTTTATTGTGACAAATTACACTTTAATAGAAAAATAGACTATCAATATATACTTTTTTAAGTTAGTTTGTATGATTAGAACAAATGAAATGTTAACGTGATCTGTCAAGTTTCTCTGTTGATCTTTAAAGGAATTGAAGGGAATTATGTAAAGCTTCAAAAGTGGGGGCCCTCAAAGGGTTTTGATTACGTTATTCAAAGATCTTTTAATTCAATTTCCTGTCCTGATTGCAAACTAAAATTGTGAAATGATTACAATGCATAAATTTAGTGACTTTTATTCAAAGATTTAAAAGAAACGTGAATAAATTAGATCTATAAGATATCTCAATGAACATGAAGAGACAGCATGCCAAGAACACAACAATTGGAAAATTTAGTGAATCAGATACTAAACAAACCTTATTAAGACGGAATCCATAAACACAAAAAAAAAAAAAAAAACTTATTGATACTCAACGAAAACATATAAACATTTTATTTCTGTAATCAAGTTTGATCGGTATAAATTATATATTTCGGTGAAGTATGACCAAGAAAAGATTTGCTCGTGAACCATATTATTCCAATCCCCAATATATTCTCTTTTTGAATAAAAAGAGGGGAGTTCAATTGGCTGTACGGCCACGGGATGCATAAATACGAAGTCACGTTCTGTAGGATATGGGACGTTACATTCGAATCCTCATGAAGGGAGACTGTCACGCTCTCGGCATGTTTAGAGTTATTGCATAATGTTTTTATGACTGTGTCGGTAGCCTTGTAAGTCAACAGAACTCAAACGAAAACTTGGGTGATCTCGGGGGCTCCTGAAGGGTAAACTGATCTTGCTCAACAATCGTATATCCGCTCAGATAATAAAAAAACTCAAAAATGAAAATGACCAAATACACCGAATTACAGGCAGCAAAAAATTGCTGTGGGAATTATGTGTTCGTGCATCTGGTCCGGTTGGTTGTATAAATATGTAACCACGTACGGTCGTACTGGTAACGTTAAATCCGATGCTCCGTGAGGGGCGAATGCAAACCTCTCGTTTTAAAGACTCGAGACGATTTGCAGCTTGGCATATTCTAAAGACACCAAGTTATTGTTAACAGAGACTATACGTTTCCTTCTAAATGTCTTTTGTTGTTTTGTGTTGTTGGATATCTATCTCATTGTTGACGTTTAGCCTCTCGCGTTACGTAGATATCTGAATCCGGCAAAAAACAAAACGCGAAAATGAAATATAGCGAAAAATTGACCCTATAAATATCGACAATTCTAAATCAACCACTCAGCAGTACTGTAATCTATGATTTAATTATAAATGATAACGGAACTTTCACGCAATTACAGCAGTAGGGAAATAATGGTGGCGTTTTCGTAAACTAATGACATTTCAGATTGACATTAAAATGTAGTACGTATACACGTACACGGATATATTAGATTGCTCGTAATTCATTACTTCATCAACACTAGCAAAAACAAATATCAAGAAGTACCTGGTTCTTCACATTCCTGGGTTTCCCCTAATGTGTTATCAGACATCCGTAATCTACATTTTATATATAGAATAGTAATGTCGATACGACAAAACACTACAAAAACTCTCCAGGTAGAGCTAACACCTGATCTCATTCAGGTACGATGATATAAGGTTGTCGTTACATCATTTGTAAAACTTTATGAATAATACATATAGTAGTTCTTTCTTTAGATGTCATTTTGTATAACTAGTGTTATTGAACAAAGGACCCATTACAGTTGAAAATTATAAACAGTACGTATAGTACAATTCGCAGTAAGTAAACTTCGACTATCCTTTCTAAAGACCATATTGCATACGAATTTTAAAAGTGGTTGGCATATCTATTTTCTTGTAATATTTGTCAATGGACAGTAAAAAATCACGTAAAAGCCCAATGTAAAGTGCAAGTGACAGAACGTTTGCTTCGACCATCCTTCTTCTAGACTTTATTTTATACGAATTTTAAAATTTATTGGCATACCGATTTTCCTGTAATATTTGTCAATGGACATTAAGCAGTCACGCCAAAGCCCAATGTAAAGTGCAATTATCAGTAAATTTGCTTCGACCATCCTTCCTCTAGACTTTAATTCTATACAAATTTTAAAATTTGCTAGCATATCGATTTTTCTGTAATATATGTAAATAGACATTAAACAGTCACGTCAAAGCCCAATGTAAAGTGCAATTGGCAGTAAATTTGCTTCGACCATCCTTCCTCTAGACCATATTGTTTTTCCTGTAATACTTGTCAATAGACATTGCACATTTTTTTCAAAACCCAGTGTCATTATTTATGCTTTCTGGTGACAAAATTTTATACGAACTTTAAAAAATAGTTCGCATATTAATTGTCGTGTAAAATTTGTCAAAAAACATTAAACAGTCATTTTTTTAGTTATTACATGTAAACAAACATTATAAGTGTCATTGAATGTACACGTAGGACCCATTGTAGGTGAACATTAAACATGTACACGTAGGACCCATTGAAGGTGAACATTAAACATGTACCATAGGACCCATTGAAGGTGAACATTAAACATGTACCATAGGACCCATTGAAGGTGAACATTAAACATGTACCATAGGACCCATTGAAGGTGAACATTAAACATGTACCATAGGACCCATTGAAGGTGAACATTAAACATGTACCATAGGACCCATTGAAGGTGAACATTAAACATGTACCATAGGACCCATTGAAGGTGAACATTAAACATGTACCATAGGACCCATTGAAGGTGAACATTAAACATGTACCATAGGACCCATTGAAGGTGAACATTAAACATGTACCATAGGACCCATTGCAGGTGAAAATTAAACATGTACACGTAGGACCAATTGCAGGTGAAAATTAAACATGTACATGTACCCTAAGACCCATTGCAGGTGAAAATTAAACATGTACACGTAGGACCAATTGCAGGTGAAATTAAACATGTACATATAGGACCTAGTGCTGGTGAAAATTAATTATGTATACGTAGGGCCCATTGCAAGTGAGAATAATACATGTACACGTAGGACCCATTGCAGGTGAAAATTAACAATGTACATGTAGAGCTTTTTGCAAGTGAAAATTATACATGTACACGTAAGATCAGTTACAGGTGAAAATTAAACATGTACACGCAGTACCCATTGAAGGTTAGAATTAAACATGTACACGTAGAGCCCATTGCCGGTGAAAATTAAACATTTACACGAAAGATCCATTGCAGATGAAAATATAACATGTACACGTAAGACGCATTGTATGTAAAAATTAAACATGGTAGGACCCATTGAAGGTGAAAAATAAAACATGTACACGTAGGACCAATTGCAGGTGAAAATTAATCATGTACACGTAAGACCCATTGCGTGTGAAAATTATACATGTACACGTAGGACCCATTGCGGGTTAAATCTATAAATGTACACGTAAGACCCATTGCAGGTGAAAATTAAACATGTAGGACCCATTGCAGATGAAAATTAAACATGTACACGTAGGACCTATTGCAAATGAAAAATTAAATATGTACACGTAGGACCTATTGCAAGTGAAAAAATAAACATGTACACGTAGGACATATTGCAAGTGAAAAATTAAACAGTCATCTAAAAGTCATGTATCAAGTGTGAGTGGCAAAGATTCATTTAATACTGATTGGATATAAAAGTTTGAGTTTTCTAAATTTTGTAAAAGGGAGGGGATGAGTGTTAACCCTGTGCTAAAAAGGATGAAGATATAAAGGAAACATTTAAAACCACAAGCCAAAGAATGATAGAAAACACCATTGAAGAAAGAAACACAAAATCGGAAGGACAAACAACAGTCCACAAAATAGTACGCTAGATGTTTTTTTTTTCCTCGGAAGGTTGCTATCTCTTTGTCGTACACCCGCATATCCGCTTTTTCATACGGAACTTGAACACAGACTAAGCAACACGAACCCGACCAAAAACTGCGATGTTCTGGAATTTTAAACAGTTCCTTTTAAGTTTAAATTGAAATTACCATTTCGTTTCGAATCGCATATACCTAGTAAAATTCGTGCATTGTCCCATAATATTGGCAATCTGCAATTTTAAGCGACTGTATTGAAAATACTAGGTTAGGGGCCGGAGTATTGAGCGCTCACAAACATGTTTAAACCCGCAACATTCTATATGTATTAGAACCTGCCCCAGTTTATTATTCAAGGCCGTATGGTGACATATAGTTGCTTAAATCCGCGTCCACATGACTCTGTTGGCTAGTTGTCTCATTTGCAATCATACCAAATCTCATTACTTTATATAGCATGGTGACAAAGAGGTTCCATGTTCCTCCGACTGCTGGAAAATCATTTAAGAACGTAGCAAGGCGAAACAAATGCTATTTTACGCTTGTTAAAAACAGATTCCAATATGACGTTCTTCTTTCGATTTGCTAACAAAATCATCTGTTTTTTTCTATTCCAATAAAACATACGGTGCACGTGCGGGACGTCACAATTAAAATTGCAACATCAGTTGGTGACGCTCGCTAAGAAATTAGATACAATCATCCAGTTAATAAGTTGATATGTATATTTGTACACTTGGTACACTTGCATAATAATTTTTCTGTAATATTCGCGAAGGACACTAAACAATCGCGGCTACAACTTTACCCCGAAATTGTTAACTAAAATATTTTCAGATATGCAGCACGCGCAGTTATGTTCACGAATCCAGCGTCAGCACATGATCGCTGTTTTTGGAATGTTCCCGAAAAGTCTAATTTCTCTTGACAACGGTTAACGTTTTCAGAACGTTTGTCTTTTATCGTCACTTCGAAATGGTTGCCCTTCTTTGTAGTGTGTCTTATATGTCCGCTTCGAAGTAAAAAAAAGTTTTAAAAGTTCCTACTAGAATAGAAATTATTCTTTAAAGTGATATTCTATAATAGAAAAACAAGGGATATGGGGTACCTATATACTCACTTTAACATGGATATGTATTATATTTGTGAATTTTTATTTTATACCTCGTTACGCTCGGTGTAAAGTTAGTGACAAATACGATGCCTTATTAATTAAGCATAGGGCATACCATTAAATAACTATTTCTTAAGTGTTTATGTGCCCTTCCCACTCCTAAATCTTCCTTGACTGTAGAACTAAACAAGAATCACATAAAAACCTCATTGATAAAACAATACTTTATTCATGTCTATATATATTTATAGAATCAATACCATGAATTTATTAATTTATCTTCATAGAGTATTTATAGATATCACTTAAAAGGGGGAAAGCACTTGTATAAATAAATATAAAAAATAAAAATACCAATACCACTTTATTAATGCTAAATCCCTCAAATCGAAACAAATTTAAAAAAAATCTGTTTCGTTAGAAAACCATTTTGAGCTGAGGAAAAGCTCTTAGCTTTTTTTGCTAAATATATCTGTTTCCAAACCACTTTATTTTTGTTGTGGTTTAAGATTTGTAATTGTAACAAGTATCATTATGTTTGTTTATATGAAAACAAAGACGTGTTAGCTATTTATGTTTATGACGCGTTATCGTAGCCAGATGCACGTGTTGACAACAACAACACTTGACCAAAATTATCATTAACCCTTTTCAAAACTAAATACTTTACATAATTACAGAGAAAGCATGTATAAATATACACATAATTATGAAACATATAACAAATATGTAAATAAAAAGTATATAAATGAATTATAAGGTGCAACGTGTAGTCGTTTGCAACCGTTAATGTCAGTGATAAAATTAATCTTAAAGCTATTACATATCAAATTCTTAAAACAGCTGGAATTACATATCAACAAATAGTTCCAATATCAAGTGCGAACCCTCAGAGGATATCCGGGGTCTCATCTTCGCTAGCCAAGGGTTACATGTACGATCCAGTCCCCTCCTTTTCACGTGGAGAGGGGGTGACGGGATCGTATTTTTTAGCTAGCGAAAATGCACTTTAGTTTCGAAATTTTACTTTTCAGATCATTTTGATATTGACGAAATGTAGAACACTGTAGAATCCGACTCTATAACATAAATTTGGATCTGCGCCTGAATAAAACCTGTACATCAGCTTGATGAGATAATTTAAGCCCTTTTGACCTGAGAATAACACATTGTTTTTGCGTTGTGCTGTTACACAATACACTGTTTCAGGTTAAGGGTGAGGTTGAGCGGTCACAAACATTGTTTACCCCGACACTTTCTTTGTGTGTCTGTCGCAAGCCAGGATGATGAAGATGATGACAGATAGTTGCCTAACGTCCAGTGGCAAATTAAATGACGAGAACATGTTAATGTAATATGAAATTTAACGTTGCTTTGCATTAGACCGACACGCTAAACCGGATTTTTAACGTGCTAGTTCACAAGGTAACAGGAAGACATGTTACCTTACCCGGACACATTTTACTGACTCCGAGCCGTCCAGTCTTTTCTCTTACTCCTTAATACCGCGCGATTAGCAGTAAAGCAGCAAATACCAATTTTAAAGTCTTTGGTTTGACCCGGCCGGGGTTCGAACCCACGACCTCCTGCACTCGAGGCGAACACGCTACCACGAGACCACCGAGGCAGTCGCCGGTTGAAGCCAGGAGCATGTACTTAAATAGTTGTCGTTGGTTGCTGTCTGCCATGCATAATTGTGTTTAGCATACACCAGGTTGCTGATTTTCTCTTTTGAATTGATTCACAATTTATCATGCCGGGTAGATTATACATTACTTTACGATATGTGTGTTTTCCACTGTTGAAGGACGTATGGTGACCTTGACCTGTTGTTGTTTACATCCTGGTCCGTTGGTCCCTGGTGGATAGTTATCTCATTGGCAATTATACCACATCTCCTTATTTTATAAATTAGAAACAACGAGATGTTTATTCAGTCTAATGAAGCAATTGAATTTGACCATCATTCGCATTAGTTATTACTAATTAGCAAATGATGATTACTTTGTATACATGTTGGACATTGAAAAACGTCAACTTTTTCTAATATTGTTTAAGGTTCAAGTTTTCTTTCGTCATTGCCAAAGAGTAATTTTAATTACAGCCCGAAAAGTGGGAAAACATTATGTACATTTTATTTGTTAATTAGCATTTTTACATGACATTGTGTATTGGATATTTCAAATAAAAAAGGGGTGGGGAATAATAAATATTTCTATAATTAAGATATTTTTAATTGTTTTTAAAAAAATTTAACACGTACCCCTATTTTTGCAACGATTCGCTTTGTGAAAGGCATTAGAAATAAGTATACATTTAATATGGAATTGCTCTGTATATTACAAGTAAAAAATACTTTAAAATTCTAAAATTCGTGTCCAGCAGAATTTATATAATTTGATAAATATTAATCGACATACTGAGAACATTAAATCTACTTAAATTTATAATCTACACTTCAAGTAATTATCTATTTTCTCGTTAGTTCAAGGAAAATGCTTAGATAAGGGAAAATCATTTGAACAGATGTTTCTGTGTTAAAAAGTATTTTAACTGAAATATTCAATAAATTGATAAAACCAACATCAATATCAAGCACGTCATAAATAATACGCTAGTTTATCAATACTAGCGAACAGCTGACGCAAACAGTTATGCGCAAAATCGAAAAGGTTATAGGTCGTCCGTAAATACTGAATGAAAATCAATGTGTAATTCCCACACTATTCCGTAAGCATTTTTTCGGGATTTCTCTTGATTTGTCAAATATTCCAGAACATAGCAGACGAGAGTTTTTGGAAAAGCCCTCGAGCGATTGGTCGTCTGTAAAGGCAAAGTCTTCAATCGAAAATCGTGATATGAATATTGTATGAGCTTAAAATGAATATGCATGAAGAGAGTATTTATAGTATAACAACGTACAGAACTTCTATTAGATAGCACGAACACATATTACTGAATGTACACAAGGACTATATTACATTATTTTTATATTTTCCATGATGAATAGTTGACAGTAAAAACAAAGTTTGATATTGGATACATTTTACAATTTTTATAAAGGTAAGTTGGTAACATTGATTTTTCAACGTCAAATCTTCCTAGTTAAACCATAAACATATCAACAGATTTACCATATGTTTTATCGTCTGGCAAACTCACAAACTTCAAAATATCGTTTAGAAACATTTAAAGTGTAAATTAAGTGATAAATATATATAATGGATATAAAATTAATCATTAAAGTCGTATTGAATATTTTTATCAACTAAAATATTTTAAGCATGTAAACATTTATTCCCGAGAGAATGGGGGTTTGTAAGTTCGAATTCTCGGTTACGTAGTTGCAGACGTCATGAGGCTATTTTTATATTCAGTATCTCCTTATGTTGCATACTCTTGCTGCAGTAACAGTGAATTCTTATCTGATGTATGTATAACTTTCTGCGTTTTTTTATCTGGAATGTTATTTGTTGTTTTATACATCGATTATCATCCTGCCAATTAATAGAACACTGATTGAGAATTGTCTAATGTCCAATTTCATGTCAGTTTCACTACTTCGAAACAATTGATGCCTTACTGATACTGATACATAAAAAATACTTGTACAATGAATACATGTACAATCATGGATACATGTATATAAGGAGCAATACACAATACTGTTCACGGCTTAACGGTTGCTAATGTTCGTTTTTTAGATGGTAAATATTCATTTTTCACTTTAAACAATTATCAGAGCCAAATAATGCATTATAAAATCCGTTTTATTAGAAATCATTTTGGAAAGTGCACTTAACCGGTTAAGTATCTTAATAATAAATCGACATCCAGATGTGACATTTACATTTACTTTATAAATTCGATAATCGCTTCTTTTTTTTTTCTTCATTGACGACAAATCTTTTTTAATACATTTATACTCCTGTTTCAAGAAAACTGTCTATTTTAGATTCGGAGCGATTGGGAACTTGAAATATTGTATCCATAAACATCATCTGTCTATTGTTGAAGACTGCATGTATGATGCCTTCTAGAACTATTATGTGTTATTATGTCGTTGTATTGCTGTCTCCTCCTTTAATTCATATGTACAATTAGTTGTGTATACAACGAGTAGCTAAATCACAGTTGATTTTTAATGGTAAAATGGAAGACATAATTAACAATCTATACATGTGTATTGCTTCTCATTTGCTTTATGTTATGTCCCTATTTTCTCTATTCTGTAAAGAATTGTAAATCTATTCACTTTTTTTGACAATAGATGCTTACGTTATCGCAAGTGTGTACATATAATTTGACACATATAATGTTTGAAGTTTTTGTGACAAGTCTGGTGTAATTAAGCATAACATTTACTAGTTGTTACATTTTCAATGTTTCAACCTTTACCCTAAGGCGTTTATTATGTGTATTGGTATTCCGACTTTAATACACAGAATATATAAGACATAATTCTGTTTTGCATAATGATCTCAAAAAGCTACAAGACTTTGCATGTAAGAATTAAGACAATAACATCACTGGTACACGATCACACTATAAGAAACAGTTTTTGTTGATGAAAATCGAGTTTTACGGATCTCGCAGTCAATCACGAGCGAAATGAGAAAGTGACTATCCATTTCGTCTTATCTAAAAGTTTAATTAAAACTTTTGTATGGATTTAATCACAAACCAACAGTATAATTTCCTTGTCTGACAATTCGGATATATTGCCTGAAGCCATTTCAATTTACATGCAAATGTTCTCCCGGAAGTACTGAAATAGGCCCCCTTTGACGTTTGATGTATACGCTCTCAACCTTTCCGAATACGGTGAGGAAGTTACAATAGTCCCTGCAGAAATAGATGAACAATTCATGTAAAGAAATGACGTCATTTTCTAGTTAGTTCTTGTAGAATTTTCAGGATGGAAGTAGACATTCGGAAATACTGAAAACGAAAGCAACCAAACCGTGCTGATATTTGGAATTTGTTTCAATATAGGACTAACTTCCTTACTTCTCTCTATCTTGTCTTATTTACATTACATATTGATGAAAGTTCAATATAGCTTTCGATGATTTATTGATTGTTTTTGCTGAACATCCAGTAGCAAATATTCCATGCATAATAATGACTATTAACAGTTTACGTGCTATTATTTGTTGGAAGTTTAGGTGCATATCAACTCTATGGTCTTCAAAACTGAAAATATTGGACTAGTTCAGGAGTTACTGTAGACAACTCCGAAATGTCCAAAAATCGAAAGAACAAAACAAATCCGACTATCACTGGACATTTTAACGACAAACAACACTAAAAACTTACGGTTAATGTATATGTGATAATGACAATTTTTGAAATAAGTTGTTTGCACGAAAGTCTGTATACCTAGTAGTAAAGTCCCAAGATTGTATGAAGTAGAAAGAAATAAGAATAGTACCGCTTAAGTCGACGTTAGAAGTTGAAGACCCTACATCAACTGTCAAGATGAAGAACAGGAATAAAAGCCCTGTTCATTGATAGTATTGTGTGCGATTTTGTCCATGTAATTTACTCCATATCCTTTCAATGTAAAAGTAAAATAACAAAAATACCAAACTCTAAGAAAATTCAAAACGGAAAGTCCCTTATCAAATTGCGAAATAAAAAGCTCAAACACATCAAACGAATGCATGAAAACGACTGTCATATTCCTGACCTAAATTCATCTTTGAAATTGAATGGCCAGTCTTTAAACAGGTTCCTCACTTTTTTCATTCTAAAAAATCTCAGGTGTAAACGTTCAAGGTCATTATGAATTATTAACCTATAAAAGTGGAAAACGTGTTTCTATATATATGTTTATTTTTATATTTTCGTGTTTATCATTTCATAATTCTAATTACTAATATACTAGTATATTAACCTATTCTGACAGGTGTGTCTTACATGTCAGATACAATCTTCAGGTGTATCGCTATATCTATCTCGTTCACATTGATAGAAGGCAGGTTATTTTGGTTCAACCTTCCCTTTTCATTTGAATTCAAGGATCACGAACCGAACAAATAAGATAATTGGAAAATCACAAAAATGCATGTTTTCTCATTAAGTTGTTTGTTTCGTGTACATTTCTTTATGCTTTTTTTATAATAATCGTGAGCTTCCGATGTGCGCCTAATAGAACATTGATTGATTTAACATCTAACGAAAAGGAAAAATAAAGAAATGGAATAAAGGAAAGAGTAAGAAATAAAGACAAACAAAACATAATAGGCTGCTTTCAAAAAAGCTCATTTCGGGAAAGTCAAACATGGAATAATACCCGGAAAGCTTTTTTTTTTATCGAGAATATCTTTAAAGAATTATAGCCCAAGACTTAGTAAGGCCAATTTTGCATTAGAGAGTTCTTATCATTGGGTAAAATTTATAAATCATCAACCTTGAATTTATCACAATCTTGAACCAATATATAATGTATTAGTCCCAGGCACAATGTCACGCGATGATTTAAAACCTATCTGTACCGAATCATTGACTACTGCGCGGTAAGGCCAAAAAATAAATATATAGTAGGTAGGTATAAATTTTGTTTTCATTTGACCCATATTTTTACAGTTTGTATATGAGGGCAATTGATTGAGTTAACCTGCAATTATGTCACGATTCCCTTCCGAAAGTGCGATTAAAAATTTAACGGTAGGCATGACGAGGCCTAAACAATAAGGTTTGTAGTAGGTCCTAATTACAAGTATTTGTTTGATTTTAGTCCTATATGTTTTAGGGGACTAACAGACAACTAGCATGGGTATCGACCAAGTGGTGTAAACAAAAAACAATCACACGAATATGCTGTTCTTTAATGCACATATGACGTTATCGAAAACCTGAAAATAATGCCGCTCAACAGTCTAAAACTTACAGTGTGGTGTCAGCTTTTGTACGGAGTTAGGGTTTCGCTGAGACTTTAAGTTAAGAACAGTAAATAAACGCTCCTCTCTGGTTGGTTTTGTTTTTGTCAAGAACGCTAACGGATTTAGTTGAGAGTCATGAATTAATACAACGTAGCCTTTCTTTTTCCATTATGCAAATTTGAGTTGATACGATTAAAACATCTCACTTGAAGCATTGTTTGAAAATCCTTCTTTACAATGTTCTTTGGTAAAACGTTTTTGACGAAAGTCCTGTTTTTTTATCAATTATATTGTCAATAATTGTCTTTTGAAATAAATACACGAAGGAAATTATTTATCGACTGTGGAAATGTCAGGCAACAGAAATTTCGCAGCAGTTGCGATCATTTCCGGACATTTCGCGTGCAGACAGTAAATATTATTTGCGTTTCATTACAGACTCTTTCCCGCTATGGTCGAAAACCTAGATTTTAAAAAATGTACTGCAAGATACATGGAAAATGTAACGTTTTAAACCATATTTCCGAACACACCATTACTAGTAATTCACCTTCAAGTTCATGTACATTAAAAGTACCTTACAACTTAATTTCACGGCGGACGAAATTAACACTAATTTTCGCCTTATCAGTTTGAAAACTTGCCAGATTTTTCATACACACTGCCGTGATACAAGTACATGTAATTAAATCGGTACAAGTACATTAAGAATAAATTGATCAATACATTTATTAATGTTGTTACTTTCAATGCTAATGTAGGTAACTAGTTTAAATAAGATTTGTTTTTATATTAATATGCTATTTTAGTCCTCATCAATATGTGACACGTGTTCCTAAAGAAGAAATGAAAGTGTTTTTTTAATAATTTATTACTTTATTTCAAAAAAAGCCTAAGACGCAGTAATTCAAAAGATGTTGTGGTTTATGATTAAAAAGCAATTTTAAGAACTTCAAGGCGAAAATTACTTATATTGTAGGTAACTAGGTTTTTCTTGTCACATTTGTGCGTTCGAATAAATGACTTAAGTCAGGACTAGCCAGATATTGGTATGATATCGATATCACTGTGAATCATACATTTTTTCAAGTTGCAAAAAAAAAAACAACATTGTCATGTTTAATGTGTCCTCACATACTACAACAAAACTGGTATCCCGCTAACATGTTTAACCCCGCCACATTCTGTATGTATGTGCCTGTCCCAAGTCAGGAGCCTGTAATTCAGTAGTTGTCGTTTGTTGCTGTGTTACATATTTGTTTTTCGTTAATTTTTTTGTACATTAATTAGGCCGTTAGTTTTCTCGTTTAAATTGTTTTACATTTGTCATTTCTGGGCCTTTTATAGCTGACTATGTGGTATGGGCTTTGCTCATTGTTGAAGGCCGTCTCTGTCATTTGGTCTCTTGTGAAGAGTTGACTCATTGGCAATCATACCACATCTTCTTTTTTTTATATAAAATAGATGTTCAACATGTTGAACTTATGATATTAACAACAACAACACAATTCTACAAATTAAGAATAATCAATTACATTGAATAAATGCCAGAGTTGTGTAAAAAGGAATGTTTCTGGCAATTAAAATTAACACTAATTTACGCCAAGCATAATGCTGCATGTTCCAAGGTCTCGAAACAAACGAGATTGCTTAAAAATATATTATTGTTTTCATTAGAAAAAAAAGTGATTTGTTTTCTTCTCTGGTAATTGAGCCGTGATGAATCGTGGGTGTATAGTTATAGGGTTATCAGTGTATTAAACAAGTAAATCCCTGTCGCATTGATTTTCTGTAAATTGTCTTTATTACTAGTCGCTCTGAAAGAGAATATAACTATTTATGTGAAATTTTGTAGGCGATGTCATTAGAAAAGGTTAATATCTTGATTCTAATTAATAGTGTTCTGTAAAGCGTATGATTATTAATGGAATTTTGTGGCAAAGTGTAATTTTGTGCTTGTTAAAGGGCATTTAATTACTGCAGAAGTGTCTAACAACCATTCGCAATGGTTTGTTTGTTATACTGTAGAAATTGTCAGAAAAGGAATGTTTTTTTTTTGAATTTGAAATATTGAATATATTTTTTTTTCTTACGATGGAAAGTTTAATTAAAAGAATAGATACGTCTATGCACAAATATCCTTCATTCTAGCCTTTAGATGACCCGGAAATTTAGAATATCAAAATGAAAGATAGTTTAGCTTCTGTATATAGACAAATTCTCCAACTGCATGACACATTTCTTCGGTTCCGTCAAGTCCTCAGAACAAAATCAATACCAGTGCCTGGTTTTGACAGGACATTCGTTCAGAGAATAACTATTTATCAGAGAGTGGAATACTAATCTGACAGACTATGTACAAGCAAACGATTAGTAATCCTTTTCATTAATAAACAAAGAACCATTCATTTCTGGTTGACAAACATATAATCTGAAACAGATGATATTTAACGAAACATCACATTAATGCTTTAGAAAGCTGTATCTGACCTAAATCTTAATTAGCTTCAACTTATCTATTTTTAAATTTCAACATGCTTTGAGGAATTTTAAATATAATCTTGATCTTTATACTCATCAGTCAACTAAATAAGATATTTTATTACTGATATATGTCATCTTCCTTTTCAAACTTGTTTGTTATAATTGACAGTTGCTATTATTTACATCACCTTAACGGTTTAAAAAACTGTTAACCAAAACCGTAATTAATTTTAAATTAGATGATCTATTTTTAGATTTCTACATGTTTTAAGGAATTTGAAGTATAATCTTGAGCATTTTACAATTCAGTTATCGTTATAAGATTTTTACTGATTTTTAAAATGAAAATCAAATATCTGTGTGCCCTAGTACATGTAGGTCATATCAGCGGCATACAAAAATACACATAAAACACAGCTACCAATTTAAGAGGTAAAAAACGCCAAACTATGCGTCATGAATATATTTTTTTTCTCTCGTGTTAATGCGTTACTGCTTATTGACCTTTGTCTCACATTTCCATTTATTTCTGTCAATCTGCACAATATCCGTACAAGCTGCATGGTTATAAAATCGGAGAACAATAGGCATTATAACACTTTCAATCTCAAATGTGTTAAAATAAAATGAATAAAAATGCGATTTTTTTATTACAAAATACGCAAGAGGAACAGAAATGCAAAAAGGGACAGATCTTTTTAATCCATGTATCTTGGATTCATCCCATAATGACTCTCTCGACATCCATAAATGTATACTGAAAAAGCAAATTTTCATTAGAGACATGCACTTTTACCTATGAACAATTTTGTGTAATAGACTAGAGACCAAGTTCAGTCATAATTAAGGTGTTTTAGGGTATAAAATATTCTCACTTTTGATGTGTTAAAAAAAATTCTAAGTATATGGGGTATCTTATATCTTTCTACACATCTTTTAAATCTTGCTTTACGATCGCTTTTGTTAGAAACGTTAGCTCCATTTTACCAGACATGTTCTTTTAGGTAAAAATTATTTATTGTCGACGAGACATTAATTTCAAAAAATTATATGTAACAATGGAAGGTGTTTGAACTATTGTCTCATGCATTCGGAATTTAACATATAGAATGTTTCAGACGGTTCGTTGTAATTCATCATATTTTATAAACACATCGTCGGTACGGACCAGTATCAAGCTCCTCTAATCATGTGATCTATATTTTTTTCTTTCTTTTGGAAATAATTCTTTGCCTGTAGGATTAATATTATGTTTGTAATATCATACCTCATAAATCAACAGGCATGTGAAAGGTTAATGAAAATGGATTGTGTATTGGCACATCCCATTTTAGCGATACTTTATTGTTACAGTCTAGCATGAAATATGGATTTCTGCGTTTCCGTCGGACTTTAATTTGCTTTTATTGAATGTGTAATCCAAGTAAAAATTTAACAAGAACAAGATCGACTTTTCTTAAACATAAATCAATCTGTTGATATAGTTTGGCTGATAACATGTAGTATCAAAATCAATAGAGTCCTTTTGAACATCTGTGAAGCCATTTTCTTGCGATAGGTTTTAGCTGTCAATCTTTCAAAGAAGGTAACGGAAATGAATAGAAATCACGTGAACAGCGCGAGATTGATTGGACTTCTGCTGATATCATTGAATTGACTGATTGAAAGCTTCTTTTCAAGGAGATATTTTTATTCGAAAAAACATGTTGCACATAAAATGGAGTAGAAAATGATACCCTGTGCATTAATGATAGTAAATCGATCAAGGTGACATTGAAGCAAAACGGCACGATTCGCCACTAATTGATGCCGCATATCTCCACAAATAAAATAAAAACTATGCACACTGATATCTTCGAATAACATATCTAACCTGAATTTTCTTTCGTTATTACTTATAAACAATCAAAGATTATGTCACTAGAAGATATTAAAAAAAACGTCATCTTATTGAAATTGAAATGGTTGATTGATTGATTGTGATTGCTTTAAATCGCATTAAAAAAAAAACAGAAAAGAAATGTGTTCATATCGTTAATTCTTCTTGTCCTTATACAAATGCAGCATATTGCTGAAAATCGATGCTTGAATAGGTTTTGTACTATATAAGACACTGATCATTCGTTCTAATGGAAATTTAAGACGAATTAACGCGCCGTCGATCATCTAGTCACCACGGCAAAAAGTAATAATTATTTAACGTCACCAGTAAGACTATAAAAACTAGATTAAGAAGTTTATAAATTCTGTCCGATCTAAGGAATAAGGAACTAACTTTTAAGAAAAAAAAAACCGTATTGACTTTAATTCATAGTTTTAGAAGTTTTAACGAAAGTCTCTTGTTATTCATATAATTAAATGTTTGATACAATAATATTTTTTTGGGTCCTCAAACCCATATTAATAGTCTTCAGTAACAATTATTCTTTTTGAGGCCTCGGATGGGGTCTACCGAATAGAGAATAACGGGCAAATAATAAAGACAAGAGAATAATAGGTTGCTAAAATATAAAAGATAGAGAATATTGGGCAAAACGGATAGAGAAAAATGACCCCAATAATATAAAAAATTCATAAATGAAGACCAGCCCTCAAGATACTTATATATATGTTTTCTCTCTCATCTTGATTGATTTCAATATAACCTAGTTTACATTAACAGTCATCGATGCGTTTTGTTTGCTAATTAGATTTTATTGAATGTTTTCAGGTATAAAGAACTCAACAACACCCATCTCATTAGGAATTTATTAGAGATTTGATACATAGAATCTAAAACATTGATAAATCGACATGCACTTAGAGGTATCGGTAGCGCTGAACTTTGTGATATCATACTTGTATAACAAATTACCACGTAGACGAGTAAACTTATTCGGCGAAGCTCTTGAAATTGGATTAAAAAAGAAGTTTGAAGGTCATTGGTACCCAGATAAACCTACTAAAGGATCCGGATTTCGTTGCGTCCGTGTCAATGGCGAAAATGTAGACCCCGTTATGATAAATGCTACATATGATTGTGGACTTAATTTGGATGAAGTGAAATCTTATTTGCCAGCTGAACTTACAATCTGGATAGACCCAGGAGAAGTATCTTATAGAATAAGCGAAAAGGGACCGGTAAAAATTCTCCATAGCGATCGTAGAGATGAAGAAATTACAGAAAAAGCCGATCGAGAAATACAGATGTCAGATAGAGGCTTTAACCCCGAGGCACAATGCTTTAAGCCGATTGATTCGCTATCATCATCGTTAAGTAATCTCAGTCTGTCCCCGGGAGGACTTTCACCATCATCACCTTCGTCATCATCAGGGTGGCCGGGTAGTAACTCCACGTCACCGTCTAGTGCTTTATTCAGTTCCGACTTGTCATCACATCAAAATCCACCATTTCAACAAGAATATGCTCCTGCTGCAAAATCTTCCGGACATCAATATTTTACAGCTGCTACGTTTGCCGCCACTAAATTTGGATCTACAAAATTGAAGACAAATGCCAAGCGTCCAACTCGTCTTTCACCTACCGAGTTTGGAAACTTCCTTCGTCAAAAGTCAGCCATGATAGCCAAAGGTAATGCAGGGTTATGTTCGCCTCAAAGGCCAAGGTCGTTGTCACCACGTGATCCGCGAACTGAATTTCTATTGGATCAACACCAGAGGATTGCCATGTCTCAGTTACAGCATCAGCATTTACAACAGTTACAGCATCAACAGCAACAGCGATTACATTCACCCCAACATCTTGGCCCCTTAGGTTCACCACCTCATATTGGATCACCTACCGCTTATATCAATGATACGTTCGGAATGTCTTCGCCCTCATCCCCCTATCACCAACAGCCATACGGAAACATGGTCGATTTCCTGCCAGGCCCTACAAATCTTCCGTCGCCAGTTGGGTCAAATGCTGTTTCACCAGAGCAGCAAAAATCTTTTTTGGAAGGTTTAAACATGAGTGCAGGGTCTTACCAAAGTCAATACCCACACATGCTACTGGCAAATTAATGGACTGTTGACCTTGTAATGAATTTGGAGAACAGGTGCGCTATCAATAACGTTAAATGTCAAATACATTGGTTATATTTTTATTGTCATGTTCAATCGGAACTTTTTGAAAAACTATTTTTGATCTATATGTTACTAGATTTTGTCGGTTTTATAAACATTAGGATATAGACTATGGCGAACATGTTTTGGGGTTCTATCTATGGTTTATTGTTATGACTTCTCTTAGGTTAGATTTGATTGTAAATATCAAACCATTACAGTCATATTTATCATTTTTTTTAATCAGGACCCAATAATAAGGATTACAGTTTTGTCTTTCATCTTAATTTTTTTAACAGCAAAGAGAATTTTATCATATTTTTGTATTAGATAATAACTGAGATTATTTTTCTATGCTTAGGTTGTGGTTTGTTATTTTCAACAGAAATTCATGATTTTTATTTGATCAGTTGGTGAACTGGTTAAAACAACCATAAATACCAATTTCAAAACCATGTGTTGGTTGGACACATTTAGCATGCCAAAATATTGTTTTTATCTTTTTATTCAATATTACACGGGTTCTGTGTAGTTGTTATAGAATGACCTACTGTTTATTAATCCGCCACAAAAGATACATACGTCCATGTTGTTTGTTCCCTTTAAACATCAAGGTAATAGAAGTTCGATTTCCCAATGTAGATCTTGTTGAAAATCCGCGTGATACCCGAATTATAGATTACGTTATGGAAAACCGGTTACCAGGAGAATTTTAGTACTACATTTGGAAACTAGACTACGGTTACATTTTTGACAAAAAAAAACTTCATTTGTGTATTCTAAGTGCGTGGGTAGTATATAGTGGGTTTAATTTCTTTCTTTAACATCTACAGTGAACCCTTACAACAGATCCCTGAGTACATTACTTGACAATTTGGTAATTTTCTATTGTCTCGAAATAGTCTAAGAATTCAAACCCATAGCTAATCCAATGTTCTGTTTGAAAATCTTGTACAGAAATTTTACAAAAAACTATGATACATTTCTGTCCTATCTGTTAACTTTTAAGTTGACACACCTTGTAAAACAATACTGTGTCGACCTTTGACACTTTCCCCTTAAATAAACTTACTGAGGTATAACGAGAGTCCCTATATGAAGTCTACAAGATCGTTTAAAGGTGACGAGTTTAGAGCTCACTACAACGTTTGAGACCTATCTTAGTGTCTAAGAGTTTGTCTCAATACATGAATTTAATAGTAATTTTATTTTTTATTTTAGAATGTTATGTTTCATATATAGCTGTATATAGAAAAATAATATATATATATATATATATATATATTCGTAAACTTTCTACGTTCATATATTATGATGGTTATTATGGCGTGGTATAAACTTTTATACGTTATTAAATGTTATCTTTTGTATTTCATATTTTAAGATATTTAATAAAATATTTGTTGAATAATAATGAGAGAGAATTAAATTCTCGTAAATATTTATTTATTTTTTTTTATTTTATTTTTTTTTGTAATGGAAATGCGATATTTCTGGCATACAAATTAGCAAGGACATTCGTTAGTTTCGAACTTAAGAAAACTCTGAAACTGTCGAATACAATCACCAACTCGATATATTCATTGCACGATAGTCGTTTACGACGGGGATGTGGGTTTTCTGCTAATTTACTACTTAGCTTTAATTTAGAAACAAGATAATGACCTTGTCATTTTCACAAACTAAACAAAAACAATTTAGCTCCTCATCAACTTATACATTTTCAGTCTCGACACTGCATCGCCTGTTTTATAAATTGCTACAATTACCGGTTTTCAAACAAACCTCTGGTGATGCACATTTCCGCATAAATATCACATGCTTAAGAAATACGATACAGATTATACAAAGTGACTAAGTTTTCTCAATCAATACACAACAAACATAATAAAGGTTCAGCCCATTGTCGGTAATTTTTTTATCTCCCTCTGACGTATTTTCAATGATTATTGGGTCTTTACACTTAATTGAAGAAAATCCAAAAATATTTGTTTAGGACAATTGCAGCCTATTTTTATTTCCGCTCAGTACAATCGTTACGTGATCATCTTCACTTATGCGTTTGAAAACTGTCATTATCACTAGAAAGCTTTGACGTCAAAGTTTTTTTTTATGGGAAATTGGAAATCAGACTGTCTATTTTAGTGATTGTTTCGACTAATTTGTTTGCCAACAAATATGCGTATATCCTTAAGAGAATGTCAGGCCATGGATTTTATGATTTTTAATTTCAATGAAAGTGCTGGACACGACGAAAGAACTATTATCTACTCTCGTTAAATTTACAGTTTAATTTACGATCGATTAATTATCTTAAACACGGTGATCATCAATGTATTCGTTGTTTCGAATAATTCTAAATATTATTTACTTCAGCTTTTCCAAAAGTTTTAAAGATTTGATTCACTATTTTTAATTTCAACTTTCCTCCATCCTCCGTTAACAGTTATTTCCCTGCTATGAAGAAAATTGCTCTTGCGCTGCTACGCTTTATATGTCCGTTGCGATATTGCAATAATTTTAATAAGACGCAGACTCTATTAAAAATTTTGTAGAAGGGAAGTAACTGCGACTAGAGGCAATTGTTTCTTTTATTTTAGACAGTTAGATCGTATATTTCCATGGCCTTAATTGTCACCACAATCAATATAGTAAATGTAGATTGTGCAATACAGAGAGGGCGGACAGGAGAGCTAGGGATAGAGGGTGGAGGACCTGTAGTGATGTGGAATTATAGGATTGCGTAGGCCTTCTGTCCGCCCCCTCAACACGAGTACGTTCCATTAGTAACGGATATATTCACAGGGCCTTTCACTGTTAAATCTTGCATCATTTATATTGCTACATATTTTTAAGTTTGTAATAAAAATTGGTATTTTCTTATAAAATATTGTTTGTTTTGTTATTGCCATTGTAGAGTGAGGAGGCGTGGTTTGATTGGCAATAAGACAATTATCCACCAGAATTCGAATGACGTGGATAAAATCAAGTATGCTAGTTCACCACACGGCATTCAACAATGAGAAAAATCCATACCATATAATCAGTCATTTGTAAATGGCCCCGATATGAAAAATGTTTTCAGATCCTTGTAAGCAAACCTCTTTTAAAGCTTGGACACAGGATCTGAATTTAATCAGATTGCCTAATTATAACAACACAATTTACGAAAAACAAATATGGCAGACATGAACCAACGACAACCAACGAATTACAGATTCCTGACTTGGGACAGGCACATTAACAGGCGGGGTTAAAAATGTTTGTGAGCGCTCAACACTCCCCTAACCAGCTAGGACAGTGGTGTTACAGCACAACATAAAAACAAGTGTACAATTCAGTTGCAAAAGGCTTAATTCAATAGATCGGTACGAAGACAAAAAAAAAAAAAAAAAATAGCATAAAAACAACAGATACAGAGCACCGATATATGAGTATTCACAGTTTCTGAAAGCTAGTGCAAAGCCAATTACTAATAATAAATAAATCATGTTATCACAGACTAAAGTATCAATCAGTACACATCCAACGGATTTGATGCTCCTTTTACAAATTGTGGTTTGTAGTATCCGGATATATTTGACTACAAGTTCTGTTTGATGTCAAATAGGAATTCATCATGAAGTAGCTAAAACACCAAAACATCACCGTAAATATCGCGATAAACGACCACGACCATGACAATCAAAGATAACAGATTAGTTTATTACTCAAAATAGTATTAACAATAAAAAAACTAATGAATATTTTACAATCATCACTTTGAAACCTTCAGTTTCAGAAATGCCTTCAGAACAAAGCAAAAAGGGAAAACCATTTAAAATGGCACAAAACAGTTGCGTATAGTTAGAAAATGATTGCCATTAAATATTTGTCTTTGATTTCAGATGTTTCATTAATTTTCATTTTCAATAAGCACATTCAATAATCGATTAATTGATTGTTTGAATGTTGGTGGTAAACGTCAAAATCAACACTCCTGGCGATGACATTGTCATGGAAGCCAGCTTTTTTATAGGCGGAGGGGGCAGGAGTACTTTGAGAAAACCACCGACCTTTGACGGGAAAACTGACAATCAATTGAAAAGTGATCCGTATTACCACTACACTGAAAGCAAACATGATGGCATATGAATATCAAAATTAAGTCTGACTGTTATAAGATTATTTAAAATAGTTGATCTTAAGGTTTTAGTACAATGCATGACATTACACATACGTAACCTTGGTAACACTCGAAGTTGAATGGCGGATTAATGATCGAGTTTAATTTCTTCAAAGTGAAAAGGCAGAGAAGACACCAAGTGGGCAATCAAATCAAAAGTCCGATAACAGATGACACCTTACCCCCCAAAAAAGGAAAAAAGACAAAAAGACAAAAACAATAAAAAATATTACACAGAAAACTAAGAATTAAGCAACACGAATCAAATCAAAACGGGAGATGAACTCAGGTGCTCCGGAAAGGTAAGCAGTTCCTGCTTTACTAGTTGCACCCATCACGTGGCTCAAAACCCAATAAAAAGTCGCATTCGGTAGTGTCTCAATCGAAAAAAACAGTATTGGATTGTAGTTAAGTGAAGATAGTTTATGAATATTAAGATAGCAAGGCACAGTTAGAAAAATAAAATTGATCCTCATGATTTGGAACTATCCTCATTTACTTGCTTTCTTACAAATTAAGCTTAGTGTTTGTGTTTTATACGTGCGCATGCATGTAATTAGCATCTTTCAAAACCTTAAAAGTTAAAATATTGAAATAATTTTTTATTTTGTGTATTCATGGCAACAATTTGCATTTATTTGCCATAAAATATTGCATAATGGGCATCAAAATGACACATTTGTTCTTGTTTTCCCCAAAAAATTTTGCCCAAGTAGAAATTCAATCCGTTTGAGTGATACCTCATATGGAACGATTTACATGTATCAACCAAGAGATCAAATACAAACCATCAGCTTTTCGTCTCTTTCTTTCGTAAAATTGTGTTGACTTAAATAGTCCGTGTTGAAAAAAGGTGTCTGCAAACAATACAATAATATCTGGACCTGATGGCTGGTTTTCATGTAAAAATACGGACTGTCAAACAGAACATAATTTTTATCCTATGAAACATACAAAAACAATCTTGGTGTTCATATAAACCTACTTTGAAGGCTATATTATTCTTCAGCTATATAAAAATGAATTTTATTGCAAAATAACAATCATATTTGAAAAATTCATCGGGGCAAAAAATGCAAAACCACACGCCTACCTTGGGGTGCTACCTAGACCAAATAGGAAAACTTTCGGTCACTAAAACTGGCTATCATTGAACCGCAACTATTATTCTTCACTTTTACTAGAAACCATATTGTCAGAGAAGACTTCCGGATACAAAATGAGAAAAAAATATCTGCAATTAACATGTATACAAATGAGTGATAATCAGTTGTATTATTGGAATAAAATATTGAACATTGCTGTGGAGTGATTTTTAAAAATCCATCTAAATTTAACTGTCTTTCTTTTCATAAAAATACTATTACGACCATTATCGACGAATAGCACAAAATATACGAAATATCAAAAACAACAATTTAACAGCAAAAATGGAAGCATTAACAATAACAAAAGAGGGACGAAAGATACCAGAGGGACAGTCAAACTCATAGATTGAAAATAAACTGACAACGCCATGGCTAAAAATAAAAAGACAAACAGACAAATAATAGTACAGAAGACACAACATAGAAAACTAAAGACTAAGCAACACGAACCCCACAAAAAACTGGGGGTGATCTCAGGTGCTCCAAAAGGGTAAGCAGATCCTGATCTACATGTGACACCCGTCGTGTTGCTTTATGTAATTACAAATCCGGTAAATAGTCTTATTCGGTAGGTCACATTCGTGAAAAGAGAAGGGTATTGTAGTTACGACATAAGGAACATATCCGATATCATTTGTGAAACGGTTACCCCATAACGGTCAACCAACTCGTGATGGCGCCTGTAAAATTTATGAAGGATGATTTCAAATTCACCATTTGGAACTCTTGGTTTAATAGCTTCCATGTGAGCAGCAATCCTCTATCAAGGAAATCATGATAGGAAATACAAGCCCGGGAATATCGTATCAATTGGGAGATATATACTCCGTATGCAGGCGCTGCTGGTTGCTACATAGAATTGGAAAGTTCACAATTGGGAAGCTGAAATCATCTCTTTGTCGTAAAGTTCTATTTTCAACCGACCCTCATTGTCAATTTCTAGATGTAAGTCAAGATATGAGGCAGACTTATCTGTATCTGTAGTATCTTTTATCTCTAGTTCGATGGGATAGATTCGTTCAACATAGTCACCAAATTTTGTATTATTTAGCGAGAGAACATCATCTATATAGCGGAACGTAAAGTTAAAGGATATTGCTAACTTCTTATCTTTCTTCCTAAGAAGTTCCTGTATGAAGTCAGCCTCATAATAATAAAGAAACAAGTCGGCAAGAAGAGGGGCACAATTGGTCCCCATTGGAATTCCGACAGTCTGTTGAAAACACGTCCTCCAAACGTAACAAATATGTTGCCAATCAAGAAATCAAGCATCTTGATAATGTCAGTTTCAGAGAAATTTTGTTTGAATCAGAGTGATTCTTTACAAAGTAGGATTTATCCTCCCAAGACAAGATACTTGTATCTACGTTCGCCATTCTTTTTAATGAAACAAAGTAATACCAACTCTTTCAATTTGTCTTTTAGTTTGGAATGGGAATAACAAGTGTTTCCAGTAACTCCAAAGTCGTGTACTTTTTTTTCTGTGCTAAGCCATTACTTGTCCGTCCATACTGGCAAAACGATTAAATGTTTTATCATTTGTTTATTTTTCATTCTTTTAAAGGTAAGCCGTAGCTGCAGATAGATTTCGCCTGTCGGTGTTGTATGCATAGCAGGAGACGCTCACTCTGTCAACGCGACCGGTCTCGCTCCGTTTGAATTTCATGCGATTCCCTCGTTTTTTTCTCTCTTTTGGTTTGTATATTCACAAAAATGACAAACAATTCCTCGTCAATAATTTTATGTCATATCTTAATGTATTTTGTTATTTGGAGAATTTAGTGTGGTGACAGATCTTCCAAACTGAATGTGCCTTTTTAATTTATTCACACCTGGGACGGTAAAGATCTTGACATATTGTATTGTTAAAGACAGCAGGTTGCCCTTTAGATATCTTTTCTTATTTTTGTGTTGGATTGTTGTCTCATTAAGTTTAATCCACATCTCCTTGCATTCACAGTGCAACCATATGTGCCAATATGTCATATGATCATGAATTTCAACGGTATCTTTAAACGCGTTGCATAAATAGTTTTTAAACGTATACATGTACATCTTTGAGCAGACATCGACCTGAAACATATTTATCTGTTTAAAATCATGATCCTGGGATAATGAAAAGCCTTGAGGTATAATGTAAGTTAATTTAACTTTGGTCTTTTAAGAAAATTCGCATTTCAGTATTACACATATTTACTTACTTATGCTATTCATCTCCAGTGGGACAAAAATCCACTGTAGCTATTTAGTGTAAGAAAAATATTCAAGTACTTAACCCGATGAAAATGCAATGCTATATTTCCAACAATAAAACGATCTGCAGACATAGTTCTGTCTCCTTCCGTTGAAAATAAGACAAATTAATCTTGGTATCAACTCGTAATGATGGATATATCAAGTAAGATATTCAATCAATGTTTTTCCTTGAAATTTATTTGGACTTAAAATTCCTTGCAAGTTGTGGCCTGTCTCTCGGGTTCCACCTCTGAGTTGATGTGTATTTTTAAGGGGGGAAAGGCGGATTATAGTGTCAATTTATTTTCCTTTCGAGAGAGGAATCATGTCATTTCTATCATCTCGCTGTTTTGAGATCACACAGTTGTTTTTTTTTTTATTTCTTTTGTCGAAAATTACCAATGCAGCTTTCATAAATTCGCTTAAAATAGCCCATATAGTTCCAAACGTTGCAGCGTATTTACGCATCCCGTGCATTCAAATGTGTGATTGCTATTTTAGTCTTAGATGCATGATTTTTTTTTTATTAGTTATTAGCTGTCAGTAACGTCAAGTACTCTCAGATCTGTACTTTGTGTCCTTTTTGTTGTTTGGGATTAGGGATGGATGAATACCCTGCCACGTCCAGTCTGTGATGTTTGATGTTTTTCTGCTTTGTATCAATCTGATGAGTTAAGCTTTTTTCAACTGATTTTTATAGTTTGTTCTTATGTTGTGCTGTTACACCACTGTCCCAGGTTAGGGGAGTGTTGAGATCGCTCACAAACATGTTTAACCCCGCCACACTCTTATGTGCCTGTCTCAAGTCAGGAGCCTGTAGTTCAGTGATTGTCGTTGGTTCATGTATGTCATGTATGTCATATTTGGTTTTTGTTAATTGTTTTGTTATAAATTAGGCCGTTAGTTTTCTCAGTTGAATTGTTTCATATTTTTTATGTCGGGGCCTTTTATAGCCGACTATACGGTATTGGTTTTCTCATTGTTGAAGGCCGTACGGTCACCTATAATTGCTTACATCCACTCTATTTGAAATTTGGTGGATAGTTGTCTCATTGGCAATCATTCCTAATCTATTTATTTTTTAAATTAAGAATATCAAATGGTCGTCCACTTTGGTTTGAGCGTTCATGATGAAGGTAAATTCAGAAAAGCGCTTCGGACACACGGAATTTATAACAAATTTTATTTTCGGTGATAGTATGAAGGTCAAGGTTGCACATTTTGCTTTGTGTTTTGAGTTCTCTGTGTATGTATATTGGTAGTGTATTTAGACTTCATAGATTCATATGATTTCACAGAAGTGGGATGTTTTATGCTCCGTCATGAGTTTTGATATTATTTTTCATTTAATATGTTGACAGTCAAATTCGGAATAATGGATTTCTTTATATAAGTTAGATGTTAAAATGTGGTGTTGGGTGCTGAAAGTTGTTTTCATAGGTTGTTTGTTTTATTAGTTCATTCATAACAGACTCTAGAAGATTTCTATAGGTATGTGTCTATTGTTGAAGACCATATGTTGACCTTTATTTGGTTTTGTTGTTGTTGTTGGGTTGCTCTCTCATGGACGTATACCCCACATCTGCTTTTATTCAGTTTATCTTTAGACTATAGAAGCATTTTACTTTCAATAGTAGACAATATGTTGTTTTTTTCTCGGAAATTTTATTACCTCTTGGTTTTGAGATCCCTGTAATAACAAGGCCAAAGAGGTCATATTGAAATTTGATGTTTGAAAGTCTCAAGTTGATTGAAAATTGTTTTCTATGCTGACGTATGATGTATTTGGCATATAAGGGAACAATTTAACTTCAAAAGGGGGGGTGGGAGTTACGGTTTTTCCTAAAAAAAAAACCATTCTGATCCCCAATTTGATGAAAAAAAATAAAGCTGATGACAAAAAAAAAAAAATTCTGAATCCAGATTTCCCCCATACCTTATAATAGTGTTAAATTTTGAAAAAAATAATTTGATTGATAGAGTCGAAAAACAAAAAAAAAAATGTTCGCGTGCGCGAAAAATGGTTGCTCCTTAAGTAAAGATCTATGTATACGAAATAATAAAGAAGTATATTTAACAGTGATCAATTAATTAATTCTGGCTTAGTACATCCAGTAATATCGGTGACCCTTTGCTAAGAAAAACAATATTTTCATCGAGGAACAAATTTGATTTTTCTTTTGTTGTAAACCAAAAAGTAACAAAAATACCGAACTCCAAGGAAAATTCAAAGCAGAAAGTCTCTTATCAAAAGGCAAAATAACAAGCTCAAACACATCAAACGAATGGAAATTAACTAATAGTATGATCATATTCCAGACTTAGTACAGGCATATCCTTATGTAGAAAATGGTAGATAAACCTGGTTTTATAGCTAGCTAAACCTCTCACTTGTATGACAGTCGCATAGAATTCCATTACTATTGACAACAATGTGTAAGGAAAACAAACAGACATAATCATAGGTACAAGTGTCAAAAATTGGGGTACAGCAAATCAACGTTCAAATTGATGTAAAAATGATGTTAACATTTCATCGTTTCTCCTCTACGCGAGTACAATTTTATGTACATGTACTTTATAGTTTCGGAACAAATTACAATATGTCAAGCTGTTTGTATAAAGTGTGTCAAATGTCGTGTATTTTTAAATATAATTTTCTACTTTTATATTCGTCATCTAATGAAATTCAATGACTGTAATGGATGAGGTTCTAATTACTCTTAAATCAGTCAAAAACATGTTCACCGAAAGTCGTAAACAAATAGAAAAGCAACACATGGCTAAGCCTTGATCTTACTTCCAAACATGTTAAATTGCACAATGTCAGTATTGATGTATTCATTTGATACTACTGTACCTGTATAACTGTTCTTACCTTCCATGTTTATGTTGAAGGTGGGGATATTTACAGCTTAAAGTTAAAAAGTTACAAACTTCGAATAAAACAGAAGAAACAAATGACAGCATACAACACTGTGCGGGACAAATTTGCAATTCCAGAATTGGCAAATCTGACTTTGTCGGTTTACAAGATATCAAAAATATTTTTGCCCAAGTGATAGATAATCAAAAAATTAAATTTCCCATATGTCCCAACATGTCACCGTTGTCACTGTTGTCACCACAGCTGATTAAAGTACATTTCCATGGAAATTTAAAATTCCATGGGAATATTCGAAGTTCCCATGGGAAAGTTAAAGTTCCCATCGGAAAAGTACTTTTCCCATGGGAATTTTAAAGTTTCCATCGGAACTTTACAGTTCCCATGGGAAAAGAGGAATACAGAGAGTTCCCATGGAATTTAACTTTTCCGATGGGAACAGTTTATCTTCCCATGGGAACAATTTTTCTTCCCATGGGAACAATTTTTCTTCCCATGGGAAAATTTGTCTACCTTGGGGAACAATTTTTCTTCTCATTGAAACAGATATTTTATGTATGGAACATGTTTTCCGTTTGATTGTTTTTCTCCTAGAAAAATAAAAATTTATTGAAAATGCAGGATTTATGTTAAATTGTTGCAGTATGCGGGTTTTCTACAAAAATGTCAATATGGTTTCATATCTAAAGCTGCTCTCAACATGCAACTTCCATAAAAACTCTGATTATCCAGTTAAATATGAAGAAATGGCAAGTAAGTTTTTAAATAAGTTGTGCGTGTGTGTTGTGAATACAAATTTCTATTATTGAACTTATTGGAAAATAGATAATAAATGTTTAACAACTTTTTCCGGGGCTTAAAATATCCCATTTTAAAATTTTTTATGCAAAATACAAGACCCATAAAACAAAAACACTATAACCATGATAACATGCTGAGATAATATATTCATTTACAATCTGTATACACGTGCGTAATTAACGGGTTCTGGTTGAATGAGCATGAATTTCGAACGATTACACACAGATGACGATCAATAGAGTGTGGCACGTGTCGTTAAAACATTTACATGGTAATTACTAAAGATGTGATTATATAATTTGGAATCATTTTTTAATTTAAAATAACATAGCTTTCTTTTATATTTCATGTCCTTTGTGGCAACTGTATCATCACATCAAGTCCCTAATGCGTATTATTGAGGTGGTCATTTGTGGTATTTCTACGGACGTCTTTATTTCAATATTTTGATTCCTTTCGTATTATATTTTGTATAGGCAATTTATGTAGATGAATTACAAGAAAAGAAAAAAAGTAAATTGAAGTCATATTATTAGTCTCCGTTGTATTGTTTTAAAAACTTAACATTGACATGGATTAGTGATTTCTGTGACATATACATGTACATGTACCAAATGTACAAGTTTGTTACTTTGAGGTTTTTTTGTGTGACTTATCTTCGTTTTTGTTTTGTTTTGTTTAATCACATTTTATTTTCAAAAGTAGCATATGGGATTGAACACAAAATACATAAGATAATAACGAAAAACAAAATAGAAATAGATGTAATACAAACTATAAACAAAAACGAAAATGCAATATAATATTTTTGTAATATGAACTGGCGTGAAAAGTAGGAATTCAGAATTTTAATTGTATGCGAAGTTCTGAATCTTTGTGTAATTCTGATATAAGATTGCACAGATTCAAAAATTGCTTTACTTTGCTCTGAGACTACTATAACAAAATTTATTTTCAAGTGTTATTTAGGAAGTCAAACATGTATATGGAAAGTAAATTTTACTATTATTTATTGAATAAAATAAAAGATCAAAACCTCTAAAAGAAAATAAACCCGGTGAATGACACTCCTTGTTGTTGAATTTGGGTTTGGCTGACCTTAATTGATATTATGTTTTAAAACAATTATTCAAATTAAATATACAATTATTTTACTTTTTGGGGGGGGGGTCATTGACCCTAAAACATAACAACAATACAGGCTTATAGTATTTTGAAGCATTTTTGAAGCATTCAAATATAATGAAATGTATGATAATTTTACGAATAAAAGAAAAAGCAAGTCGGCCCAAAATGATTGATATTTCAAAGAAAATGTATAGTGTGTTCATTGTAAACTTAAACCAGAATGCGTATAAATGTCTCTATTATAACAGTCACAAACCCTTCTAGAATTAAAATCAGCGATTTACCATTCATGCAATAATATTTTGTCGAAAGTGATCGAGATGCCCTTATTAGGTAATTCAAATTCTCGGACACTTAATTTTTTTCCAGAACACGTTATAGTTAATATCAGAGCCATATAATACATGTATTATATCTGGGACTATAATACTAAGTATAATAGTCCCAGATTATATTATCTGTTAATATGCATCCTTCCTTTAAAGTCTTGTTTTTCTTAAACACTTTAGGACTGTATATCGGGGGCACTGCCGAAAATAATCTTTCAAAAGCAAATTTAAGTTCCAACCTTTAAAACTTGTATGTCAGATAATTTAACCACATGACAAGAAATTCTACAATAAACATTGGTCACGCACGACAGATTCCGATGTAAGACACGTGCCGTTACAATAGCCAGTTTACACGCATCAGCGCACACAGGTTTGTCGAATAGGCCAGTTGATTGGAGGAAAGTTTCCGAAAACCACGCCTACCTTAAACTAATACCCAATCAAACGCTTTTGACAAAAACATAAATAATACATGTATAAGATTACAGAGATTTGGTTGCGTATACAATATTTGAAAAGTTTAGACTCTTAATTCAAACTTAGAAGTATAGAATATGCCCGTAATGCAAGTTTCGCAATTTTACAATAAATTTTATACATAATTTCACCTACCTAGTGAGGAAAAATTCAAATTTAAAAAATTTGCAAATTAAAACTATTTCGAATTGTTCTCTATGTGTTATAGTAGTCTCAGTCTATTAGTACAAAAATCACCAGCAACTAAAAATCAAATATTTCTTTCACCTGTATCCAATCGGAAAAGTAATTCATTTTAGTCTTTGATCTAGTTGCAAAGACGACAATGCTCCTTACAGTTAAAACAGTCTACTCCAAATTTCATAGCGTATGCAGAGCTTGACAGATACCCATTACTGTCCTATGTAAAGTTGCGAATGATACATTTCTAGAGTATACTTCTTAATGGAAAAGAAAGTAAAATTTGTGTTGAATTATACAAACTTGTGTTTTATATTATGCTAATAACGGAATAGAAACTAAGTGGATATCGATTGTATGAAAAATATTTTAGTTCCCATGGAAGAATAAATGTTCCCAAGGAAAAAGGTGTTCCCATGGGAAGAAAAATTAGTTCCTTGGGAACAAAATTCCCTTGGGAAATTTAGAATTTCCCATGGGAAGAAACTATCTACTAATGTTCCCATGGGAAATTGTAGTTCCGATGGGAACTTTAAAATTCCCATGGGAAAAGTACTTTTTCCGATGGGAACTTTAACTTTTCCCATGGGAACTTCGAATATTCCCATGGGAATTTTTAATTTCCATGGAAATGTACTTTTAATCAGCTGTGGTGATAACAGTGACAACGGTGACATGTTGGGACATATGGGTAAATTTAATTTTTTGATTATCTATCACTTGGGCAAAAATATTTTTGATATCTTGTAAACCGACAAAGTCAGATTTGCCAATTCTGGAATGGCAAATTTGTCCCGCACAGTGTTATATGCATTATGTATTCGGTAATCTCTTTTGAATTCGGCAACTTTTCACGTCTTACCATGATTTACATGTACTGTAACTGTTAAAGGCCATGTACATACAATGTATACCTAAGCTTGTGAATTGTTTGTTGTTGGGGATATCCTATGCTTTGTAGTCAATGTTTAGATATTACATTTGTTGCAATTGAAATCATCTCTCCTTACCTGCATGATTTATAACATACCTTTGTTAAATTATCAGTTGATAAATTTAGAAATTATTAACTCCTTCAGTCAAAATCTACCTTAGATGGAATTGGCTATTATTTTAGGACCCTTTTTGTTATAGCTCTCAGCGTGTTTTGGTACTTATACATCTTTGGCTTTCACATTTTTGGCTTTGAACGTTACAGATACAGGTAAATCTAGAAAAGCGCTTCGGATGCATACAATTTCCATTTTCCATCTTCGAGACTTTCCAAGACTCAATCTTTATTTGTTAGACCGTTATGAAATATCTGTGTCATAGATAACCAAAAAATATGTACCATTTGTCGTATCCACAAACTTATCCTCATTTCTTCTTTCATTAATTATCACCAAATGAATTTATCATATTGAACTTAAAATTAAGGATATCCAGATAAAAATAGGACTGGTTTAAACACTTATAACCGACTGACAACTAAACGTTATACAAATTCAATTTTCTCTGGTAAAATTTCCATTTATACAATAGAGGCGGAAGAAACAAAAGAGATATTCAAACTTCATAAGTCGATGACAAAATTGACAACGCCATGAAAAAAATCTATAAACGACCAAAAGACCATAAACAGTAATATACAAAACACAGCATAGAAAACTAAAGTCTGAACGACAGGAACTTCACCAAAAACCGGAGTTCATCCGGATCCGGAAGGGTTAGCAGATCCTACTCCACAGGTGAAATCTTATGACAAGTTATATCTATTGATAAGGCATGTTACAAAGTCACATTTTTATCAACGCTTACATCACGTTATTTCAGACCTTTTATAGCTTACTTTAAAGTATGGGTTTAGCTAATTTCTGAAGGCCATACGATAACCTGTAATTAAAATCATCTTTGTCCTTTGGTGTTTAGTGGATGGTCGTCTAATTGGCAATCATGCCACTTCTGCTTAATCTAATACTGACATGCAATACATATTTGTCTATCATGACTATCTATATCATACAAGCTTAATTAGACCGCTAAACCCCAATGTTTTACGCCAATTTCAATAAAGATTCATTCCGTTCCATTTTACGTTTTCTGTTTTGTGGATTATTGATTGTCTTTCAATGTGTTTGATTCGTAGGGTTCGAAGATATTAGTTTCATTCGATAGTCACGTCATCTTGAAATCATTTTTATAACAATATCGGTTTAAATTGGTATCCTCATTATGTGGCTATACGGTTCTATTGGCTAGAATAAAATATAGAATTGGGAACATGTCCTGGACAGGAGAAGATTTTAAATACGGAATAACATTACAGTATGGGCATTGGATACCCGATCAACAATTATTGCGTCAGGTTGATGTAATTTACAAATCTGCGGCGCACTTTGTACCTATTTAGAACGTTTGAACTTGTTACTTTTAACTTTTTAAGATTGATTATACTATTTGTTATTCATTATAGGTGTAAGATTGAAATGGTGTTCGGTCATCAATTACTGACAGCATGGACCCGTTTGAATGTTAACCTTATGTTTGTATGTTTGCTGGTATTTAATTTACGTAAAATATATGTTAACAAGAATGGCTCATGGAAACTAATAAAAAAGATTAAAAATGACCAATGAGTCCACTCATAGAGTTGTCCGCTTTTCTTCAAGTGTTTCCGATTGCACGGAAGTATTTCTCGAAAGGCGGATCCATATTGTAACATAGAATCATTTCAATATGATATACAGATAAGCAGTTTTAAAGGGATGGTTTTTTCAAAACAAGTAATTCTTATGACGTCTTGATAAGGCGTTTTTAATCCTTTAAAGACTATGAAATATACTAGTACACAGGATCTACATATCCTGATTTCCGAGTAATTTACTAATTGCGTCTCATCAAAAGACATCCAGTATTTGTTTGCTTAAATCATCTATTTTCCCTAGATATTATTACGGATGTTCCTTATTTTTACCTTATTTGAGTACTGAATTAAAGAAATTAATTGCTTTGTTCGCTCAAATCACGCATTTAATGTAAGTGATCTCTTATTATATTTTTTGGTGGTGATTCTTAATGAAATTGTTTCATTGCGAAGCTCAAAGCGTTTTTTTTCTGGATTAACGTTGTCAACAGTTTGGAACTCTTGCATGAGTAAACTCCGTAACAATGGCGACGTCGCTACGCTTGACGTTCCCACTGTTTCGGAGGTTAAAGCTAAAGACTTATAATAACATAGATGAGAGCTATAACCAAAATAGCCAAAATAACATGAAATAAGTTGTCAAAATAGTATCAGGTCTGAGGGATTGGATTTGATTATCTTTTTTTTAAATGATAACCATAGGCGGATCCCGTATTTTTGAAATTCCATAAAACAGAAGAAATATCGCCAACTGTAGCGAGTCGAATTTTTTGGACGATTTAATGCTCAAAATTATATATTAACCAATCAAAGGGGGCGTATGCTTATGTGCTTTGTCTATACGCCATTTTGTTTTTCTTTGTTGACATATTTGTTTATTTTTATAGTGATTAAGATTATAACACAATGTTGACGGCTGTACCCCTATTTTTGACATTTTAACCTATTATGTCTGTTTGTTTTGTTCACACATTGTTGTCAATATAATGGAAATTTACGCGACTGTCATACAAGTAAGAGGTTTAGCTAGCTACAAAACCAGGTTTAGTCCACCATTTTCTACATAAGGAAATGCCTGTACCAAGTCAGGAATATGACCGTTGTTTTCCATTCGTTTGATGTGTTTGAGCTTTTGATTTTGCCGTTTTGAATTTTCCTTGGACTCCGGTATTTTTCTTATTTTACTTTTTAATATCAAGGAGTATATTTCATATACTTTAAAATGATGCAACAGTTTCTTTTTTGTTTCCATACTATCAACATTATTAATAGTACTATATTTTTTTGTTGAAGAAAATGTTGCATTTGTAACATTTTACATCGAAGGACATCCTTGAAGATGTAGTCAGGTGAAATCAAAACATCTGGCGGGAAAAGGCTTACTCGGACTTTTACCTTATATTTAGTATTGACAATATTTGGGTCTCAAATCGTAAGAAAAGAAATCTAGAATCTGCTAAAATTCTGGTAATTGCCTTTTATGATCTATTGAAGTCTTCTATGAAAAGAACGTGGTTGATATGGGGCAAAATATTTTACCCTGTATCGTAGGAAAAACCCAAGGAGTCCGAACATCTGACAAAAATTCCTAAACCTGACATGACTACATCCTTAACCGAAATCAATTTGTATCTGAAAGACAATATTGTATATAGAATTACTTCATACCAAATTTTGGTTTTGGTTATCAATAATCTTCCTATTCATTATGTTTAATAATAACCCACACTTTGTCAAATTCTATCAAAATTGCTGAGTTTAGTGCATGTTTAGGCATTTTAAATTTGATCACAGAAAAGTCATGTTTGAAAATACATGTACATTTGTACGTCAATATCTTGTTAAAACCCTAAAACATTTAGCAATCAATAATACAGCTTAATTTGATCAAGATTGAAGGACATTTAGAAAGTAGCCCATGTGTGAATTAATTCAGGGGAAATTTTCCCGACCTCTTTGATGCGTCCGAATCACTTTTCTAGAAAAAAAAATTACCTTAATCAGGAAAGTATAAGTAATCAAATCCAGACATTTGCAGGAGAAAATCCGGCGTCAAGACGTTACTTACTAGAAAAACGTGTAATCTTTTATAAATAATAGTTAGTCCAAGTCCCTCAGCATAGCAGACCTGAGAAATATGTCTACTTAGGTTATGATATCAACTTATTGTGAATGTAGTCCCAGCTGGATATAGATTCTGAAACTATCATTTTACTCTTTAAAAGGAAAGTCACTGTATCTATAAGGTTGGGGGAGGTCAGAATTTTTGATACACCAAAACGAGGTCGAAAACAATTCAAGGGTCATGTTTTGTATTTGTCTGAAATCTCATCTTTTCTGTTATTTCATCAAAACTAAAACACAACAACCGATATTTTGTAAGGAACTTGTGACAATACATATAGAATAAAGGATTTTTGTTTTGATACTGACTTTATCACTGTAAAATATCAGGCTCGCCCAGAATTTAAGTATAACTAAAAATGGTTTAGATACATAGTAGACCTTCACTCTTCCAGCACTAGAATGCTCATATCTCATGATATCATACTAATGAAAATCTAGCAATCGTCGAGGCGATGTACTTAGTAATTTGAAAAAAAGGTTTAATATAACGTTTTGTAATTTATGACCAAATGTTGCATGTAATTCAAACAAGAAATTAACAAAAAAAAAAACTAATTTCGTATTCAATTGCGTTTTCAAAAAGGCTTGTAATTCTTTATTTTATTTTAATATTTCATGAAATTTTGCAAAATGATGATTGTTATAGATAAATAAATAGAACGATAACCTTTAAACATTTACTGTAAATTCTGAAATTATTGCGTGCATTTATTATTGCGATTTTTAAAGAATGAGCAAAAATGCGAATTTAATAATTGCGATTTTAGGAAAAGCTACATACAGATATATATGTTTTGATATCAGAATGCGAGTTCTTATTATTGCGATACACAAGTAGGCGCATTATTCGCATTAATAAAAACCTCGCAATTCTGAATTTACAGTAACTATAAATGAGTTACATCGAGCACACGTTAGTCGTTTCCGCCAAAAGTTTGTAAAATTTTAGAATACATAAGTCCCTTAGCAAAAGTCCTGCCATTGACCCTGAAAGATCATTAATGTTTGTTTGTCATAAGAAATTGGTTTGTTTTCATGTATGAACGCTACATCTCAAACAATATATCAGGTTTAACTCAGATATACACCACATATTGGTTGGAGATCGTCCGCCAAATCCACATTTAGAAACATTTAGTGAACAGCAACCCAGAACAAAGATGAAACCTAGACGAAAGTTAGAAGATTGGGAATAAAATCCTATAGTACAGAGTGCGTAATACCTTACCAGGTATTCGCACGTAAAAAAACCAACGACGACCACCACCACAAATATTTCTGGACATGAAAATGTGTATATTCTCATTGATACTATTCACACACCACACACCGTGTTTTGATTGTTTAACGTGTTACATGTACGCACACAATACATGTATAGATATTTGACCTGAGAACATTGACAGGATTTTATTATGTAGATTTAATTTATCGTCAGCACCAGCTGGTGTATATTGTTTGTGGTAAAACTAAATACGATAGGTAAACATAACAGGGTAAATCCGTGAAAGTATATTATATCGCCAGGTTCCATTTTGGATATTAGGAAGGTGAAATAAAAGTAATATATGATTTAAGAATAATGAAAATTAATGCCCATGCTTAATCCCCGGTCAAAATAAAGTGTCTCGCTTATGGGGGTCATTATTGACTATATATAGGCTACTAAATTTAAATCATTTCCTGAATATCAGTTAATTTTTATTTTTTGTAAAGCTGTTATTGTGTACAGTCTCTCTTATTTAAATAAACTGACAATTATTTTTTTCAATAGAATTGATCTCAAATCAAACTATATTTTTGTGAGGTCCTAAAAGGGTTTCCGTAGTAATCATACATAATACTAGAGACGCGAAAGTAAATGACATCGCTAAGCTCTTACATTCTGTCATGACGATAAAATAGTGTGAATGTGTGATATGATGATAATAAAAAAAATTCTGTCCATACCAAGCTCTGGGTTAGAAAAAAAGTCTTATGGGTATATTCTTGAATGTCTGCTGCAGTATATGTTACTAAACAAAATAAGTTAAAATATTCTTGTCCCTTCTTTCTCATCTAAATAAACTAAAAATTACGATTTAATTCTAAAAGTTCTTAATTATTGAAAGTCGGCAAATAAACAAAAATGAATATAAATGATTGATATATGCTATTATACTAGCACTTTCAAGATCTAAAACTTAGTATGGTAGCAAATTGCAACATGGATATCGAAAATAAGATTTGAAAAAAAAAACAAACAAGGAAACACTGAAAATTGACAAGCTGAGGCTAAAGGTTACACGGTAATCACTAGACAACGTTAATTGTAAGGTTGAAGTCATGTAATTGTAAAGTTCAAGTCATGTCTTCCAACAATTAAATTGACGCATTTGTCATAGCATTTACATTGTCCCCTTTTCTCTTTGTGAAACAATGCCCAAAACTTCTGCTGATTAACAAGATTCCCAACTAAAACCCACATGTCAATTCAAGGCTAAACCTGACAAATAAAAATCTTTATTGCTAGTTAATGACAATCATTATTATAAGTGTGGTTACACGTGTTCAAGATGTTTGACGTTTTTTCAAAAAAAGTATATTATATCATACAATGACTGATTTTATGTAGCTAGATGAACTGTCTCGTTTCCTGATGTACTTTTATATTTTCCAGTTTATCAATAACTTGCAATTCTACCTGACTGACGAATCGATGAATCCAGTTTTAAGCATATTCAATTCTATCTGACTGATGAATCGATGAATCCAATGAGTATCTCTAATTCTACCCGACTGATGAATCGATGAATCCAAGGAGCATCTCTATTCTACCTGACTGATGAATCCAATGAGTATCTCTTATTCTACCCGACTGATGAATCGATAAATCCAAGGAGCATCTCTTATTCTATCTGACTGATGAATCCAAGGAGCATCTCTTATTCTACCTGACTGATGAATGCAAGGAGCATCTCTTATTTTACCCGATTAATGAATCCAATAAGCATCTTTTATTCTACCTGACTGATGAATCCAATGAGTATCTCTTATTCTACCCGACTGATGAATCCAATGAGTATCTCTTATTCTACCCGACTGATGAATCGATAAATCCAAGGAGCATCTCTTATTCTACATGACTGGTGAATCCAAGGAGCATCTTTTATTCTACCTGACTGATGAATCCAATGAGCATCTCTTATTCTACCTGACTGATGAATCCAATACGCATCTCTTATTCTACCTGACTGATGAATGCATTGAGCATCTCTTATTCTACCTGATTGATGAATCGATGAATCGAATGCACTTGTGAAAAATGGGACAGTTTGAAAGTAGTGCAATTTTAACTGAAAGTAATAGTTACGGTATATAAATCCATGACACAAAATACATAAATTTGCATTATACGAATTCCAAAGCAAACAAACAACGCTTGTACTGCTGTATTTGACCTGAAATTAGCAATGAGGCAGTACTACCTTAAACCTCACTTCAAGCTGAAGACCACCTCTGATAAAAAATAGTGAAATGTGGTATGGTTGCAAATAAGACATCTACCTGCAGTCAATATGACGTTTATGTAAGCAACCAAAGGTCACCTTACGGCCGTCAACAATGAGCAAAACACATACTGTTTAGTAAACTAAAAGTGGCCACGACATCACAAATTTTGAACAATCCAAAACTAATGAACTAACGGAATGATTTATAACAAAACAATAAACGAAAAAAAAAAAAAAAACAAATATGATAGACAGCAATCAAAACAACCATTGAATTGCAGGCTTCTGGATTGGGTCAGGCACATAAAGACTGAGGGAGGGGGTTGGTGATGCAACATCACAACATAAGAACAGATTGAAACAAGAATGTGTCCATAGTACACGGATGCCCCACTCGCACTATCATTTTCTATGTTCTAACGTGAAATTGGGGTCAACACTCTAATTTGGCATTAAAATTAGAAAGATCATATCATAGGGAACATGTGTACTAAGTTTCAAGTTGATTGGACTTCAACTTCATCAAAAACTACCTTGACCAAAAACTAGACTAGACTGGTTCCCTGTCCTTTATCTGTTTGGCTCTGAGATACCCGTATGTTGCAAGGGAGACGACAGCCTAATATAAAGACAAAATACCCAACGTAACGATCAAAGAGTACTCGAAGTGACTTATCAGATAGGCACGAAGCACACCACAAACCTATATAAAGACAAAATACCCAACGTAAAGACCAGAGAGTACTCGAAGTTAATAAATGCTAGTTAAAAGTCAACTACAACTAATCAATAAATTATTTGCTCCTAGACTTAAGTATCAAGCAGTACACATCCAACGGATTTGGTGTAAAGACGTTACAGTACGGAAAAAAAAACTAGTTTAGGCGAGTTCTTTGTTAGATGCCACAAACGCCTTTTTCTTTTGAACCAGTACAAAGAATGATATATGCATTTTGGTTTTATAGATATCAATTATATTAATATAAAAATGATTTAAACGACTTATCGTAGGTACAAATAGCAGAAAGTCATGCTATCATGATATTATTATTGAGTTTAACATAAAATTACAACAGCTGTAAGAATAGTATTACATATTATGTAATGCCTAGCTATTGTTAAACGTTCCAGTGTTATTCACAAGGTCAAGGATACATTTCTTGAAATCAAAACACCTTATAATAGAAAAGTTCTTGTTCAAAACATCGTTAGAAAAGCTGTTCCTTAACCTTTTGCTTGTTACTAACGCGGCTGTGCTTTATACTGAGACACTCCCGCCAAAACCAACATACTTTATCTGACCATCAATAGAAATAAGAAGATGTGGTATGAGTGCCAAAGAGACAACTCTCCATCCAAGTCACAATGTGTAAAAAGTAAACAATTATAGGTCAAAATACGGTCTTCATCACGGAGCCTTGGCTAACACAGAAAAGCAAGCTATAAAGGGCCCAAAATGACAAGTGTAAACAATTCAAACAGGAAAACCAACAGTCTAATCTATATAAAAAAACGAGAAACGAGAAACACTTATGAACCACATCAACAAACGACAACCACTGAACAACAGGCTCTTTGAAAAACAGTTATCGCGAAAACAACTCTTAAATTTTTAAAATTTGTTCTACCCATAAATTTCAATTAACTTTTTTGAAATAGTTTGAAATATTACATTTTCTATTCAGTATAACATTAGATCTAAACATTATTGCAATTGTAAATCTTTTTAAAATATATTAAATACATGTAAAATTATTGGACTAATTAAATTTGTATAAACATAAGAAAATATGTTAAAGTGTATGATTGTCAATTAGACAACTATCCACTAACGCATAAAATTTATAACGTGTTTTCATTTTTTTCAACAGTTAGAAAAACCAATACCGTATCGTATAGTGAGCATGTTCGTTTTGTCTTTTCAACCTAAGGTGTTCGATTTCAATTGTCCTATTATCAACTTCCAGTTCTTGAGTAGTAACATACCAAAATAGCCCTGTCTGTGGCATTTCAGTATCCCAGTTTATGGGATATGTCGTAGCTTGTTCTTAATATGACGATTTAAGTAACGGGATTATATACTAAACAAATTAATACAGTAAGACTATCAACAACAACATAAAAACGACTGAAATTATCACTTCGCATGTTCTATGGTCTCCGAGTTTTCATTGCCTTTGTTAATTTATGTTGATCATTGTCATTTCGCTTAGTTTCTTATGTTACCTATTCTAACATCGGACTAGGACGTCTTTTAAACTGAGTTTTACTGTGCGTATTGCTGTGTGTTTGTTTACATTACATTAGCTAGGGGTATAGGGGGAGGGTTGAGATCTCACAAAACATATTTAAGAAGAGAGATGGAGAGTTGTCTCATTGGCAATCATACCACATCTTCTTATTTTTGTATTAACCCAGTCGCATTTTTGCGCCTGTCTCAAGTCAGGAACCTCTGGCCTTTGTTAGTCATGTATGTTTTTTAATTTTGGTTCATTTATATGTTTCGGAATTTAGTGTGACGTCCATTTTCGCTGAACTAGTATACATTTTTGTTTAGGGGCCAGCTGAAGCCCGCCTCTGGGTTGTAGATTTTCTCGCTGTGTTGAAGACCCATTGGTGGCCTTCGGCTGTTTTCTGGTCTTTGGTCGGGCTGTTGTCTCTTTGACACATTCCCTGTTTCCATTCTACATTTTATTTTTGACTTCGTATTTGATTTTGCATTCCAACTGTTCTGATTAGAACGTCACTGGTGAGTCTTCTGTAGACTAAACGCATACCTGAGCCCTCGGTCATAAAACTTTACTCAGTGCTCGGAGTACAAAATTTGTGCTCGAAACACCAAATCCAGTACTTTGATTGGTTGATTTCTGAGTCTGAGTACAATAGTCGTGCTCGAAAGTTTTATGACCGCAAGGCCTGGTGTACCAAATTATAAGCCTGGTATCTTTGACGAGCTTTGACACTTAATACTGGAAGTTATTTAGTAATCGGTCGCATTCTGTTTTGAGTAAATGCGATATTCCGTTTGTTTTTTCTCCTCTTTTTTCCGTCTGTATAATTGGACATCACAATGTATACATATAATATCATTTTATTCAAAAATTGCAATGGAAAGACTTATAGTTTCCAATAAAAGACAGAAACCTATGCAATAAGTCAAGCTCTCAATCAGACCGAGTTTAGAAAAGATTGTACAGAGTCTATCAAAAATCTGCCGTCAAAGGTCGATCCGAGTATCCAATATCTGATCTTAAGTGATCGAGCTGTTTCTTGAAATTACGAATCTGGCTTTTTAGGCAATACTTATTTCATATTGATAATGCTAAGAGACACACACGAATATCATTAACCATGGCTCCAACACCGTCTTTCGGTTCTCAACCTTTGCCTACCATCTAATACATACGGTACAAGATGTCATCAAATATGGAGCAGAAAGTGTTTTGACTTTCTAGAGATCCTGATTTCATCTGAGGTTTTATTCGGGATCGTTCTTCTGAGTATGTGCTTTCTTTGTTGTATTTTATTGATCATATCTTGTTGTCGTTATGCATGTCACCTAGATTTCGGTTTTTTGATACGCCTTTTCCTTTTTGTCCTTTTTAATTACTGGACTTCATGATCACGGACTTCAGTCTTAAATATGTTACGCAAATGTCTGCGTTATTATGGGGGTTTGAACAAAAATGATAAAATGTTTACGTTCTTTGAAAAATGTAGTTTAAATCGTGCTATTTCAAAAAGAAAAATGTAATTTAAAACTTAAGGTCACCGACCTTGTTTTCAAGCAACAGGTTGTTAAAATCAACACATTTTGTAAGGTTTATACAGGGAAAAGGAATTATAATGTGAATAGAAAATGTAGTTTATATGGTGCTATTGAAAATAGAAATATAGTTAAAAGAATAGGTAATCAAGCTTGCGTTCATGCTACAGGTTGCTTAAAATCAACACATTGTGTAAGGATTATACAGGGAAAAAGCAGTAGTTTTTACCGTGCTATTAAAAAAAAAAACTAAATGACAGAATTTGGAAACAAAATATGGGAAGATTTTTAAGAAGGCTAAAAGTAAACATAGTGTAACCGTTTTGATTTTCTTACTATAATAATAAAACAAAATTGAAAACAAGTACTGTAAATTCCTTTACAAAATTCCTTTATTTGATTTATCTCCCTTTATAAGCAAGTTTATTTCTATTTATACAACCCCAAAATATTTTCAATTTGTCAAAACAATCTAAATGATACGATGAAATCACATACGTTTCTTCATTTCAAATAAAAGTCTTACTAATGAATTGCATTCCTGTCTTAAAAAATTTTGATTATTTCATTAAAAATCTAGACCAGTTGTTTTCTTCTATTTTGCGAAGATTGTGAAGGTCCCAATTCTACCTTAAACACAAAGTGCACAAGTAATATTGGACATCAATAGGTCAAGATTAGCAGAGTTTTTGGGTTAAGTGTCGTAGCATAGAAACTTTAAGAAAGATAAGACCGTATATGTCGGTTTTATTTTGTAACAGAAATTTACGGAATTTGCTTAGTGGTGTCAGCGGTAATTTTATAATGTTGTAAGGGATAAATGTAACAGATCAGTGTAAGTGAACTAAAAGGAGAGAATAATTCCAATAAATCTGTAAAGATTAAACAACACACGTGTTAGGGATTAACATGTTGCCTGTTATTTTGTTGTAAATTAAAACGATTATTAAAAAAAAAAAAAAAAACACCTTTTTTGTTATCCATAATGATTTTCTATGACAATATGAGATTGTCTTCATCAAGATACATCCAATACCTTTGTCTATAGAAAATTTAAAACTTTGAATATGAGTCTAAAAACATTGCGAATAAATTAACAGAGACTATCAAATTTAGATTGATGAACGATTAGCTTATTGATCGATGGTGGTGATAATGATGAGTTGGTGTTTGACGTCCAGTTGTATATATTACATATGCACAAAATGACGAGAACATGTTAATGTGGTATAATTATGACTGCTGCATTTTATTACACCGCCAAGCTGCGCCGGGTATTTATAGTTCAATTGGTACATGTAAAACGACATGTCACTCTCCTAGCCGAGTAGTCTTTTCTTTTTCTTAAATGCCGCGTGCTTGATGGAGAAGCGAAAAAAACAATTTTAAAGTCTTTGGAGTGAATGAAACAGCAACATGATATACAAGAAGACTTGATCTCGAGGGTGGCATACACTCCTCAACAAAACAGTTATCAATGAAAAATTAAGCTCTAAATCATCCTGAGTCTAAATAAGAGTTGTGATTAAATGCAAATAAAACAATCAAATATCTGCCATTAACGAGGGTCTGGATGGGGGGTGGGGGAAGGGGGTGCGGGGAGGGGTTGGGGTCCTTCATTTCTATGTTCTTTAAATTTTTATGTCATATTTCTCTATTCTTCATACTGTTTGCCCATTATTCTCTATTCTTTATATTTTAGCACCCCATTTTCTCTATTCTTTATTTTTTGGCCTAATTTTCTCTTTTCATTATGTTCTTTAAATCAATTTTTCTATAGTGTAAGCTTATTGTTCTTTATTCTGTAAACCCCATCCAGACCCTTATCAAAACCCAATTCAACAGCAAAATAGATTAACAAGAGGATGGAAGCTAACCAAAATGTACATTTAAACCTTAAAAATTATTAGATAAACTATACTGCATTTGTCTTCATCATTGTGCTCGTAAATAAATCATTGCAATTATAGTCACGTTTTGGCATAGGGGTTACAACTGAACGTACGTATCAAGATATCACAAAAATCCAGATTTTCCAATTTGCTTCGATTATGAAGATGGAGGTTGAATTTCAAATTTACACAAATTTATCGACGGAATTTATCAAAATACTTCTTAAACATGCGGGTCAATGATGTAGCACTGATACGGTAACAGATAATTCCTCTCAATCCTTTTCAGTTGTATTGATCCTTTCCTAGCCATAATAGTTTAGGTATTACTTTGACGTATGTACTGTGGTGACAGTTGTTGAACATCAATACATGTTTTGTATACACATACGTGATTTACAATGTACACATGTTTTATAGATCATTCCTGACGTACTGATAAAATAACAACATTTTGATAAGTCTGAAATATGTCAATATAGAAATGCTGACAAGCTTTTTATGCATATGTTTTGTTTATATACAACGCTGATAGTGCAGAGTGCATATACAACATTTTTTAACTACCTTCACGTGCATAAAAATCGAATCGATTGATCCGCTCTTGATTGTTCGTAGTTAGTCCAATATTATATTGTGCTTTTGAAAATGTAAACAATCGTCAATTTGTTGGTTTCCTGATAAAGTCTTTGGAAAAGTTTAATAACTACATCTCAACAAGTAAATTTATGTTACTAAAGTAATACTGAATTTAAAAAATGTTTAGTCCAATGTTTGTGTTAAAACCTATATGCTTCGAAGGGTATGCGCGATGACCCCTGAATAGCACTGACCTTTAGTCAAGTCCTATAATCAATTAAACAGTCTGCGATAGAAAATATCAAAACACACCCTTTTATAGTTTTGATTGTGAATTTGTATCTTATAAAATAACAGGATTAGCTTAATGTTTACCTTTAGCCGTAATACAACTTAAAGGTTACACTGGTCAGAATTTTTGGTCGCACGTTCCACACACTGATTTAATCGCATGCTGTATGCCCCCGCCCCTTCTGTATCAGCAAGTAGAGGGACATTTTATAATTTTTGGGGAAATCTTATCTTCTTTTAAAAGTACAAAAACTAATTAATTTTTTTCGTAAGCAAAACATGCATTTTTTTGATTGAGTTAAGCTTTCCAATTGATATTTTATCGTGTGTTTTTCTATGTTGTGATGTTATACTATTGTTTCAGAAAAAGGAAGAAGGTTTGGTACCATTAAAACGTTTAATCCCGCTGCAAATGTTTGCACCTGTCCTAAGTCAGGAATCTGATGTACAGTAGTTGTCGTTTGTTTATGTAATTTATACGTGTTTCTCGTTTCTCGTTTTTTATATAGACTATACCGTTGATTTTCCCGTTTGAATAGTTTTACACTAGTAATTTTGGGGCCCCTTATAGCTTGTTGTTCGGTGTGAGCCAAGGCTCCGTGTTGAAGGCCGTACATTGACCTATAATGGTTTACTTTTATAAATTGTTATTTGGATGGAGAGTTGTCTCATTGGCACTCACACCACATCTTCCTATATCTATTTAGAAATAAACAGATCTGCATTACTCTTTAAGTCACGTAACATGCTCTATATCTTTTTTTTTTTAGAATTGAAACAGCTGATGATGGTCTTGACGGTAAGAATACTATTCACTGCTTTCAAATCGGATGCTGTAAAATTCATTAGGCAGCAATTTTAACTAGAAAACTATCTTCACATCAGACAGTCTCAGACAGTAACTAGTCGAGTTATATATTTAATACATTATTGAATTCTTACGAACATGTTTGGCAGCTTTCATTATATGTATGTTTTAAATGCTATAGTCATCATTCGTGTTCGACATTAAGAAGATTTATGTTAACTGTAATGACCTTCATCAATTGTGTGTTGACTTAAAAATAAATTAGTCGACATAATTTTACGATGCAAACGTTAAACATGTAAGTAAAAATCGAAAACCGACCTGATTAAAGATGTTACTTTGAACTTAAGAATTAAATAGATATGTAGACGAATTGATAATTTAATTTAAGAGAAACGTATTTCTAGTTGGACCAATTGGGCCACTAGCGGATCAGGATGTAATTACCCTTTCGGAGCACCTGGGATCTTTCCCAGTTTTTGGTTTGGTTCGTGTTCCTCAGTCTTTAGTTTTAGGTGGAGTGCGTGGTAGAGTGGTATTTGTCTGTTCGTCGTTTTTTTCTGGTCATAGTTAATTAAAGTTATATATCTGAATTCAATGTAAAACGTTCCATGTACATTTTAATATTCGGGCCATAAATCGTGATGATTGTACAATAAACAAAACAAATTACGAACGGGTTTTGACTAACCCAATTGAACTCCAAAACTAAAGCTAACAGCAGATTGATTTCTTTTTTTAGTCATGATGCAATATAGATTACGGATATAGATAAATGATGTATTATCCAATTCAATGCAATTAAAATATGTAAGACAATAATAAAATGTATATTTAGAGAGATAAAATATCTAAAGAGAAACAAAAGAATTAAGGCATTAAACGGTTGATAAAATATACTAACAATAATAAACACCGAGATTAAGTGAAAGGAATATTTCCGAGGTTTATTTTCTACTCAACGAGTGGCACATATCGTGTTGCTGATGTAAAATACGGGATGAGGGTAGACATATTGCTTTTCAATAGATCACTAACTGACAAGTTTTAAACTGAAAGTATTCAATACCGAGATTCTTTAATTTTCAAATCAGTCATCATATCTATCGTAAAACTGTTTAAAAGTTATGACTTCGACTTCTCCATGTAAGCAGCAAATCGCTATAAATTATATTAGAGATATACATTATAGCTTGAATATCATAAATTGGTCAATCGATTTTTAACTGACACGGCCATTTTACTTTGAGCAAGTCTTCCAAAGACTGGACAATAAATAAATACTAGTAAGTAATTTTTAACATTTCTATTTATTTTCAGACTTATCAAGTACGGTGAATTCAGTAATATTCTGACCATTTGCTTGCAGTCAATTAAGATCAGTGCGGTCTTTTTTTTAAAGACTGTTAAGTATTTTTTTAGACTTGTTCAGTTTATTTTCAGACTAGTTGTTATTTATCTGTACAAACATAAACATAATATTTGTCTTTAAAGCTACCAAACAGTAGTCGATTCGCTGAAGCGAAAAGTCTGAATAGTTCTGAATTTCCATAAATGAAATATCTGAAAAATAAATTAAACGCTTCAACATCGAACTTCATTTGGCCTTTTAAAATTTTTGATTCGAGCGCCACAGATGAGTCTTTTGTTAAGGGACTTTCCGTTTTGAATTTTCCTTGTAGTTCGGTATTTTTGTTGTTTTACTTTTTTTGTAGACATTACGCGCGGCTGGCGTACACAATTTTTCATGAGTTTAGTTTCTTAACAAAACACAAGTTTTTAGGTTCAGACTTTTCAGATATTATTTCGATCAAAAAGTCCATTTAAGACTAAAATTCATCTCAAGTGGTATAACAAGGGTAACAGGTGCTGTTACAAATGGAGAGTTCAGATTTGATAATAATCTTTTTTGTTGTAAACTTAATCGTATTGTTGAAAAATTTAGATCCAAAGAACCTCTTTGTCAATTTATAGGTAAAGGTCAAGGTCGGAAACAGACAGCTGTTTCAGAAGTATGATCATTCATTTTCAGTGAAATGTAATAAATAGAAACAACATAGTTACCAAAATTATGATGTATTCAGTAATATGAGGGCAGTCTATACAGCTGTATATCGAAATGTAAATTCATTTTTTTCCCGTTTTTCTACATAATGGTATCTTTTTTTTTAAATCTACACAAACAGTAAAAAATTAATAAAAGGAGAAAGAGAATAAAAAAAATCATAATTCGACAATTATGCGACTAAAGACAAACAGATAAATAACAATACACAAAATACTTCACAGATCACATGTAATTAAACATCGCAAAACTCGTCTAGATATCAGAACATGTATATGTAGTACCACATCTTCTTATATCTATTATATGTAGATAGTAAATATAAAATAAGAAGATGTGGTATAATTGCCAACGAAACAACTCTCCACCAGAGACCAAATGACATAGAAGTTAACAACTATAGGTCATCGTACGGTCTTCAACAATGAGCAAATCCCATACCGCATAGCAAGTTATAAAAGACCCCGAAATGACAAATGTAAAACAATTCAAACGAGAAAACTAACGGCCTGATTTATGTTCAAAATAATGAACGAAAACAAATATGATATACAGCAACAAACGACAACCACTGAATTATAGGCTCCTGACTCGGAGAAGGCACATATAGAATGTGGCGGGGTTAAACTAGTTAGATGGCGCCAAACCCTTCCCCTAACCTGGGACAGTGGTAAAAAGCACAACACATGAACAGGCTATACAAAACAATAAACGAAAAACAAATATGATATACAGCAACAACAACCACCACTCAATTACAGTCTCCTGACTTGGGACAGGCACATACAGAATGTGGCGGGGTTAAACTAGTTAGATGGCGCCAAACCCTTCCCCTAACCTGGGACAGTGGTGTAACAGTACAACACAAGAACACAATATACAAAACAATAAACGAAAAACAAATATGATAAACAGCAACAAACAACAAGCTTCACATATGACACCGGTTGTGTTGTTCATGTCAGTAAACACTGTCTGGTAAACGAAAATAATATTAAATACATTTTATTAATCCGAGGCATTTTTCAGGATTTACCTTCATCAGAAACGCTCAAGCCAAAAATTGAAAGTCAATGATCTATATGACGCAAACTTGAGTGAAATCTAAAACGGCTGTTACAATCTTTACATACTTTAAATGTCTGTAACGTGCATAAATTGCACGACCTTTTTTAACACGACAAAGCAGACAACAAACAATATAATGTCTGAACATATAAAGGTATTTTCCCTAGCTGAAAATCCATTAAAAAAATCATCATTTTTCAGACAAAACAGCATTTATTGTTATACATATTACAATGTTGGTTACCCAAAAATGACTGAACATTCTTAAATATAGTCTTTACAGATCTAAGTTGACCGCGGGTGAAATGTCAGAACAGTGAGTTATTGATCATGACAGCAACGTTTTGAAATTTACTTGTCAATTTTGTCAGTCTTATAGATCGGTTTAGATGAAAAAAGTCCCTTTCAGTTCATGATCTATTTACTTGTAGTAATTGAAATCTTGGAATTTTAAGACCCTTCTTACCAGTCTCTTTATATTTAAATGAATAAAAAAATATTAAAAAAGGGGAGGTAAAAAAAACTGACAAAATGAAACGTAAGACTATATCAACTAATAATCAAAATCTGTCTTATTTTTTTACTTGCAACATGCGATTTCCGAAGAAAATAATAGATAAAACTGCGTTTTATAGCTAGCTAAACCTTTTACTTGTATGACAGTTGTTTATAGTTCCTTTATATTGACAAAATAGAAGTGAGATATAGAGAATTTTAGCTTTTAATGCACATACTGTTTAACTGAAGTGTCCCAGACATCTCATTTTATTCAGATAAAATGACAAGAAGAAGATTCATTTAAAAAACTTAAAACTATGTTGTTGTTTTTTTTAAAGTTTCGTGATGAAATGTGCTTTGATTTAAAGTGAACTAGTATAAAGATGCTTTCCCAGCATCTATGATATTTCTAATGTCTAGCTCAGAGGGATGGGTAAAGTGCGTATAGTGTATGAAAACAGATGGTCATAAAACTTTATTATATTTAGTGCAAAAACAACGCAATCCTCCCAATATAGTATAATATTTGTTTTCACATCTTGTCTGGATTTTTGCGTCTAAAAGTACAAAAACGCTTAGCTTCTTTCAATTATTTTCCATCTTGAATACGTCCTTTTCGATTTTGTTTTGTATCCAGTATTCAGTTTCTGCTTGATATCATGAATCTAGTACATGTTTACTTAACAAGTCAATGAAATGAATTGAGTGTTAGTAAAAAATACAAATTATACCGCCGCTGCATAGAGATTGATGTGGTAACTATCCACTCGGGACATAAAATTTAAAATGCAATATTTCAAAACTTTTTTAATTTTTTAAATTTCAAAGCCGACTGTTGATAAATATCAAATCACACTAGAAACGATGGTTGCAAGTGTTACTTTCTATGTACATGTTGCACGCAAACAATACGTTATTTTTGTGATTTTTCTAAATTAATCTTTTTATATAAGTCGTCATCAGACGTTGTTATTGTACATATAGCCTTTTCCCGATTCGTCACAATTCATACTTTAAAAAAAAGACTATTAACACGCATCATTGATAACAAGGAAATAAATCGGCTTAGAATTAGAGAAATTATTTTCTATTTCACTGAGGACATTCACGCGAACAAGGCAAATACAAAATAAAATTTACTGCTGAACGGATCGGAATGTTCTCGGTATCACTAACACTAAAAGCCCCAAATTTAAGAACACTAGAGTATAAATTTCTTGAAAAAGTAAATAATGTGTCTCAGCAGAAAGGTAAATGTTTTATTTGTTTTTTAATGGAAAATGAGTACAAAATTAAAACAAAAATTGATTTATAAAAAAAAAAAAAAAAAAAAAAAAAAAAAAAAAACTGAATGGTATTGACAAACATTTATTTTTTACTTAAAAAAATGAAACACATTGTTTGCCCCGAGAAAAAAAAAATTACAAAACGTCCACGATGAATGGTATGGTCGATGCATAACAATTTAGCCAAAACTCTGAAGTGAGATTAAAGAAATAATACCTCATTGGTTTGTTAGCTAAACCTTCTACTTGTATGTTTATAGTTCCTTTATATTGACAAAATAGAAGTGAGATATAGAGAATTTTAGCTTTTAGTGCACATGCTGTTTAACTGAAGTGTGCCCGACATCTCATTTTATTCAGCATGAGTCAATTGCATATAACTGACAAGAAGAAGATAATTTATTTGAAAAAAAAACAAACTTGAAATTATGTTGTTTTCATAAAGTTTCGTGATGAAATGTCCTTTGATTGAAAGTGAACAAGTATAACGTTGCTTTCCCAGCATCTATGATAGTTCAAATGTCTAGCTCAGATAGATAAGTAAAGTGCATATGTAAGTGAACAGATAGTCATTAACTTTATTATATTTAGTTTAAAAACATTACAATCCTACGAACATAGTCTATTATTTCACGTCTTGTCTGGATTTTTTCCAGCCAAAAGTGCATAACTATTATGCTTCTTTCAATTATTTATAAGCTTGAATTTGCCGTGCTCAATTTTTTTTATATCTAGTATTTTAATAACTAGTATCCAGTTTCTTTTTGATATCATGAATCTAGTATACTTTACATGTCGATGATATAAACTGACTGTTAGTGACAAATAGAGAGTATGCAACTGTATTGAATATAGTAATTAATTCAAAACTTACATTTAAAATATCATACCACACTAGATACGGTGGTGGCATCTGCTATCTTATATCTAAGCAAACTGAAACGTTCTTTTTGTGCTGTACAAAATTAATCTTTTTTGTAAGTTGTTGTCCGACAATATACATATCGCTTTTTCTAGTGACGTCACAACTAAGAATGACCAAAAACACAACTGACACGCATCGTTGATAACAAGGAAATTTACAACAAAGTATTAATCGGCTAAGAATTATAACAATACTGATTAATAAGTCAGGGGATAATCACACGAACACGGCAAATACAAAATACTGCCGAACGGATCGTAACGATCTTGTTGTCATTTACAATCAAGCCCAATAATTTTAGAGCACTAGTGCATGTTAAGAAAACAAAATCTATTTTTCTGAATAAATAGATCAAATATCTCAGCAAATAGTTGAAAAATGTTTGTTTCTATTGAAAATTATTTAAAAAAGAAAGAAAGTTGATTTATCCAAAAAATTCCTGTATTTTATTGTTTTTTTATTATTATTATTATTAAAAATGAAAAGCATTGGATTGTTTATCCCGAGAGAAAAAAAAAAAACAAAACCCCACAACAGATGAATGGTCGATGTCTAATTATCTAGCCAAGAGCCTGAAGTGAGATTAAAGAAAGAATTACATGCTTGGTTTGTGTCTCTACATGAAACCCGATATGAGTCGAAATCGATAACAGCACAATAAGCTCATAAAACGTTTGATGAAGATATCCAAGTTGTACCTGACAACGCTCGAATCTCACGTTTTAGTTATAACCTTATCGAAATTATCTATTCCTTTGTGTTAGCTCGCTCATATGTCTGTCTGGCTTCAGTAGAAGGATAAAGGTAGCTGGTTAAGCCTGTCGACCCACCCATTCTTGCTTCTTTTAGAGCTCATTTGAAACATAGGTAAACTACAGTTGACTTAATTTATATATATATATATATATATATATATATATATATATATATATATATATAAAAAAGTAAAATAATAAAAATACCGATTTCCAAGGAAAATTCAAAACGGAAAGGCCCTTTTTAAATGGCAAAATCAAAAGCTCAAACACATGAAACGAATGGAAAACAACTGTCATATTCCTGATTTGGTACAGGCATTTCCTTATGTAGAAAATGGTGGATTAAACTGGTTTTATAGCTGGCTATTCCTCTCACTTGTACGACAGTCGCATAAAATTCCATTATATTGACAACAATGGGTGAACAAAACAAACAGACATACTTTGATTTATAATTGTATACTTTTTACGCATTGTGACTTGGATGGAGAGTTGTCTCATTGGCACTCATACCACATCTTCTTATTTCTATATAATAAGTAAAAATGTCAAAAATAGGGGTACAGCAGTCAACATTGTATTATAAGCTGAATCACTATAAAAACAAACAAATATGTCAACAAAGAAAGGGAAAATGGCATATAGACAAAGCACATAAGCAAAAATGAAACACAAAAATACAGAAAATGACAATAGCACAATAACACTATGACGGGATGTATAAGTACCGAGCCACGCCAAAAGGATACTATAAAGAATGGACCAAACAGTTAAGGTTAATAATTTACAAAGACAAATAAAAGAACACTATAACACGTAATTAAGATGACAAACAACGTCAGTACCTTGAATCTATACTTCAAGACCATTATGTATAACATGAACCTGTGTAGATATAACTTCAAAAAGAGGGACGAAAGATACCAGAGGGACATTCAAACTCATAGATCGAAAACAAACTGACAACGCCATGGCCAAAAATAAAAAGAAGTTGTCACCCGGAGAAAAAAAAAAATAAACCAACACTTTATAAATGTAATGCGTCCGATGCGCTTTTGGATCAGGATCGCTCACAGACAACAACTAAAAGTCAATGATAAATAAGATCCGAAACTTGACTAATGTTTCAACGGTCAAAGTAATCTTTACAAAATTTAAATGTCTGTAACCGGCCAAAATTGCACATGCTACTTTCAACACGACAATGCACACAACAATCACTGCAATGTTTGAACATAAAAAGGTATTTTCCCTAGCTGGATATCCATTAAAAGATAAATTTTCAGACAAAACAATATATATTGTTTTACATACTAGGGAAACTATGACTAAACATTCTTAAAATAAGTCTGTACAGATCTTAAATGACCGCAGATGAGCTGTATTAACAATGATTTATTGACAGAAGTAATTGGAAATTTACACTGCACGGCCGTCCACAATGTGCAACCCCACACCACATAGCAAGCTATAAAATGCATCAAAATGACACACGTAAAGCAATTCAAACGAGAAAACTAACGGCCGGATTTATGTACAAAATAATAAACAAACACAAAAACTATATACAGCAACAAACGAAAACCACTGAATTACAGACTCCTGGTTTAGAACAGGTAAACACAGAATGTGGAGGGGTTAGATATGTTTGCATGAAAATGAGATATAAAGCACTAAAGCTTTTAATGTACATGTTGTCTAAATGAAGTGTACCCGACATCTCATTATATTCAGATATGAGTCAACGGCATATAACTGACAAGAAGAATATATTTCATTTTAAAAACTTGAATTTGTTTTTTTTATAAAGTTTCGTGATGAAATGTGCTTTCATTTAAATAAAACACGTATGAAGTTGCTTCTCTTGCATCTATGAGCTTTCTAATGTCTAGCTCAGAGGGATGGGTAAAGTGCGTATAATGTATGAATACAGATAGTCATTAAACTTTATTATGTTTAGTACAAAAACCATACAATCCTCCCTACATAGTCTATTATTTTTTTCACATCTTGTCTGGAATTCTGCTGCTTAAAGTACAACACGCTCAGCTTCTTTCAATTATTTTCCAGCTTGAACTTGTTGTGCATAATTTTGTGTTACATCTTGTATTCAGTTTCTATTTGATAGTATGAACCTAGTACACATAACAAGTCGATGATATGAACCTAGTAAACATAACAAGTCGATGATTTGAACTTAGTACACATAACAAGTCGATGTTATGAATTGACTGCCAGTGACAAATACAGATTTTTACACCGCTGCATAATAGAGTTTGAAACAATAACTATCCACTCAAGCCATACATTTTCAAACTTAAAATGCAAAACTTTCCGACCAGTTTAAAGGTTTAAAGAGTCAAAGCCGATTGTTGATAAATATCATATCACACTAGAAACGACAATGTACGCAAACTATAACGTTCTATTTGTGATTTTTCTCTATTTTTTTTTGTAAGTCGTCATCAGACATTGTTATTGTATACATAGCCTTTTCTCGAGACGTCATAATTCATAATATAAAATACTTTTAACACGCATCATTGATAACAAGGAAATTTACAATAAAGTATAAATCGGCTTAGAATTAGAGAAATCATTATTTATAAATCTGAGGACATTCACACGAACAAGGCAAATACATAATAAATATTACTGCTGAACGGATCGGAACGTTCTCGGTATCACTAGCACTAACAGACCAAAAGTTTAGAGCACTAGAAAATTAAAAATAATTTTGATTCTTAATTTCTTGAAAAAATAAATAATTTGTCTCAGTAGAAAGGTAATTTTTTGTTTGATTTTGAATTGAAAAGTAGTAAAAATATAAAACAAAAATTGATGGAGAAAAAAAACCTGTGTGCTATTGACAAAAATTGTTTTTTTTTAACTTAAGATGAAAAGCAATGTTTGCCCCGAGAAAAAAAAAAAAACTAAACGCCCTCAAAAGATGAAAGGTCGGTGCCTAACTATCTAGCCAAAAAACCTAAAGTGAGATTGAAGTACTAATAGCATCATTGGTTTGTGATAACAAGTAAATTCTGTACGAGTCAAATTCGTTGATTCAAAATTGATGAGAGCACAATAAGCCGTCAAGAAAACGTTTGATGATGACATGCAAGTTTTACGAGACAACGCTCGAATCTAACACTTATCAAAATTATACATTTACGTAAGCTTGCTCATATTTCTGACTGGTTCAGCCGAGGAATAAGTTATATAAGGTAGCTGATGTTCCCTGTCAATGCACCTGGTCTCCCTTCTTTGAGGGGCGTAAAGGGGTGGGGTATCTGCACGGAAGAACGCGAAATAAAATTGCCATTTCACGATGAACGAACAATTAAAAATTTCTTGCATGTCGATCTTTTTACTGATTTCACGAAACACGGTGAATAACGAACCTTTTTCACGGTTGCACGTGAAATAAAAATGGCAAAGCACGTTGCACGAAAATAACCCTTTACCACCCTCTTCTTTTGGAGCACGTTCGATTTCTTCAGGCTTTGCTTGTTACTTTGATATGATTTCAATCGATTTTTGAAGATATGAACATAGATAAAATACTGTTAACTTTATTCACATATATTTATAGATATAACTACAAGTTTGACCATTACAATATGTGTTTTATCTTGTTTAAGACATCTGTAGTGCACAGCATTATAAGAACCAAATAAATGTCATGAAATTATATAACAAAAACCTCATCAAAGATACCGGACCAATAATTTCGTACGTCATACGAGCGTTTCGTCTTCAAAAGACTCACCAGTAACGCTCAAATAAAAAAGCCAAATAAAATACACAGATGGAGAAGGGACAAACATTTTGAAAGATTTTGCCAAATACAGCTAAGGTAATCTTTTCCGAGAACATCCTTAGTAAGGTATTGTTAATTTTAGTTTTCAGAAAGCTATATATACTAAATCAAACATACGGCTTAATGAGGAAAATGGTATGACTGGTTTACAATTACCTTGACCACAGATATTCTTATCACTAATGACGTCTGAAAAAATAAAAAAATAAATATCGTGTCGTAAGGATTAGCTTTCCTTATCTCATCTGTTATTAAGTCTAGAAAATCGTGAATAATTAATAGCAACGACTTAAAGATGAGTACACAATACTATCCGTTCAAAGACACAATGTTTAAGAGGATAATCATCAAATAATAGATGAAATAGATACTCAGTAGAACATATCGATAACAAAATTTCAAAACAATTAAATTCTACACTCCGACGACACAAAATAAGCAGTTAAACGGAAAAAAAAGAGATAAAATTAGGGAAAAAAAACGTATTCGTATCGATTTGTGTTGAATTGGCTACGACCTTTTGTTTTTTCTCGTGTTAATTACTTACTTGAATTGTATAATAATATTTTCAGTCTGTTGAATTTTTAATAGAAGGCCTACTACTTTGATTTAATATTTGTAATTTGACATGTGCGTAATAATCAACAAGGTATTCCGGATATATGAGATGCAAGTACTCGATGAAATGTACATGGGATATGTAATGATGAGACATCATCAATATATCTGATCCCGAAATTACAAAACTTGGCAAGACGCTTTTTTTGGTATCTAATTCTATAACAGATTCCAACGATATTCCGTAATGCGTAAATGTATATAATGGAAAACTATGCGACTGTCATACAAGTGAGAGATTTAGCTAGCTATAAAACTAGGTCTAACCCACCATTTTCTACATAAGGAAATGCCTGTACCAAATCAGGAATATGACAGTTGTTTTCCATTCGTTTCATGTGTTTGAGCTTTTGATTTTGCCATTTGATAAGGGACTTTCCGTTTTGAATTTTCCGTGGAATTCGGTATTTTTGTTATTTTACTTCTTTTTTTTTTATAAATCTTGTTATTGTTGTTTTTGTTTCGCTCTAAAGATAGCTTGGTCACGATTCCTTGAGTAACGCCTAAAGAATATGTAAATAAAAATGCAAAAATGAAGGATGCTTCTTTTGGTTATATTACGTTTATAATGCATCTAACGAACACCGTATATTAAACCACTTAATTTAACAATTTAAGATTTTCATTTTATAAAAATTGTGATGAGTGTGGTTCCCACACATCATTATCGTTTGGAAAACATATATAATTTACCGCCTATGGTTCAATGATAACAATTCTAGTTCGTCATTCTTTGTACCAATTGCAAAGAATTTCATTTAGAAAGCAACATACATTTAACATGATGTGGAAGTCGATGCAGTATTAATACAAAATGATATACATGCAGGTTCTAATGCTCCCAGTGGACCCTCAGTCTCGTAGATTACCAACCTATTTGTAGCTAGTGACTCAGTAGTAATACCCTTCTCTATATTTCAGCTTCTTCATCATGCTATTGTACTAAACTTAAGGAAATAACTTCATTAGAGAAGGCTTAAATTGTTTTGTTCAGCTTTTATTTTTGGTTTTCATGCTCCCTCCTTGAACGTTTATGTATTTCGCCTTCCA